>JAMYXO010002228.1:0-24768 GCA_033310375.1 Conus canariensis
CTTTACTACTCTTTAACTCTTTCCTTACTCTTACTTACTTTCTTTCTTTACTACTTTTTCTACTACTTCTACTTTTACTTCTTACTACTTACTAACTTACTTTCTACTACTTACTACTCTATCTTTACTTCTACTTTCTTTACTCTCTTTTCTTACTTCTACTTACTCTCTTCTACTTACTTACTACTTACTTCTACTCTCTACTTACTTTCTACTACTCTACTTACTTTTTACTCTTACTTACTTTCTACTCTATACTTACTCTCTTACTCTTCTTCTTTACTTTACTACTTACTTTACTTACTACTACTACTTTACTTCTACTTCTACCTTACTTACTCTTACTCTCTTAAACTATTACTACTTACTAACTCTCTTCTACTTATCTTTACAACTTACTTACTCTTTACCTCTACTACTCTACTTACTATCTTACTTCTACTTACTTTACTTACTTTACTTACTATCTTACTTATTCTTACTTTTACTACTACTTCTACTCTTATTACATTTACTACTATCTACTCTTACTTACTACTCTTCTCTACTTACTACTAATCTACTTACTTACTACTACTTCTACTCTTACTCTATCTTCTACTACTACTATCTACTCTACTTACTTACTTTCTCTCTCTACTACTTACTTCTAACGTACTTACTTCTCTACTTCTTCTACTTACCTTACTTACTTAACTTCTACTACCTCTACTACTTCTCTACTTTACTTACTCTTACTTACTTTACTTTACTCTACTTTACTACTTACTCTACTCTTACTTACTTCTACTACTTTCTTACTACTACTCTACTATTTTACTATTACTTACTACTATACTACTTACTTTACCTAACTCTACTTCTCTACTACTCTCTACTCTAACTTACTTACTTACTTTCTACTTACTTACTTATACTTTACTTACTACTACTCTACCTTTACTTCTCTACTACTTTACTCTACTTCTATCTCTACTTACAACTACTTACTTAACTCTCTACTTACTTTACTCTACTACTATCTACTACTCTCTTAACTACTTACCTTACTATCTTACTCTACTTTTATTATCTACTTACTACTACTTCTACTTCTTACTTACTCTACTTCTCTACTCTTACTTACTACTTACTTCACTACTACTTACTTTACTTACTCTACTACTTCTACTACTTATACTTTACACTACTTACTCTACTTACTTTACCTCTACTTACTACTTACTTTCTACTTACTCTTACTCTACTACTTACTACTTTCTACTTTACTCTCTCTTTACTCTACTAACTTTACTTACTACTACTTAACCTACTACTTTACTACTCTTATACTTATCTTTTACTTACTACTGTTACTACTCTTACTCTTACTCTACTACGTTTACTACTCTACTCTACTCTTACTACTTACTCTACTTACTTCACTTCCTACTTTACTTACTACTTACCCCTTTACTTACTCTTACTTCTCTACACTCTTTAACTACTACATATTTTCTACTTACTTCCCAATTTACTACTTACCTCTCTTCTACTCTTTTCTACTTACAACTCCTACTCTCTTACGTTCTCTTCTTTTACTCTCTCCTCTCTACCTCTTTCTTACTACTCTACTCTATACTCTGACTACTACTACACTTACTCTACTTTCCTTTTTACTACTTTACTTTACTATACTACCTTCTTTACTGCCTACTCTACTTTTTACTTTTCCTTCAACTTCTTCTCTCTTTCTACTCTCTACTACTCTACTCCCCTTTTACTTCTACTCTTCCCTTTTCACTTTTTCTCTTCCCATATCTTCTCTTACACTTACTACTTTTTCCCCTTTTTTTTTACTCTTCTACACCCCACACACTACTCTACCTACTTTACTACCTCTACTTCTCAACTAACCTTTCTCTTCTACATTTTCAACCCTTCACTTCTACTACTACCCAAAATCTTCCCACTCTACCTCCTCTAACTACTCCCACCTCTTTCTACTTTCCCCACTTAACCTCCCAACCCTCTACAACCTACTTACTCATCTTTTACAAAACTTTCTTCCTACTTAACTCTTATCCTCCCCCCTACCTTAAATAAATTCTACAAAAAACTCTTCAACACAAACATACTCTTTTTTACTCTTCACTTATCCTACTCCCGTTTACATTACAACTTGCTTACTCTTTACACATCCTCACTTACTCCCTTCCAGACCTTCTCACACTTTACTCTCCTACCAACTCTTGTTCTCCACTCAACTCCTACTCTTACTACTTTCTACTTCAACTCCCTACTGTTCTACTTACTAACTACTACACACTCCTCCTTAATTCTCTCTTTTCCTTCTTTTTTCTCCACTAAATACTACACTCATCTACACTTGGGTCTCTCTCTACTTAACTCACTTCCCATAAAACTCCAATAACTCACCTCCTACTTATCCACTCTTTAAAAACTACTTTTCTTTACTACTCTTCTCCTATACAACTGCAAACCCATACTTACTACTTCTTCTACACTCACACTCCACCTGCCACCAACACTATCCTACTTCTTTCAACTCTATCTTACATAACTTCTACTACTCCTCTTCTACCAAATACTTTTCTTTCTTACTCCTAAATTCACACCAACCTCCACTTACCATTCCAATAACATACCCCCACAAAATACTACATCCCTACTCAACTTCTCTTCCAAAAAATCCCCCTCCCTTTACTCACTCCATACTCTACTACTACTTCACTACTTCCTTCTCATTCTTCCTACAACTTTATACACATATTTTTTACCTACCACTACCCTACTTATACTCTACTCTTCAACTACCTCTTTCTATCTTTTCCAACTACCTCAACTAACCTTCTCTCTTACCTTATCTCCCTCTACCCTTCCCCACAATCCTCTTTTACCTTTCTCAAAAAATACTACTCTCACCCCTATACTATATTTACTAAAATACTTCATTCTTCTCACTTACCTACCTCTTTACACTTACTACCTTATTCTTCATACTTCTCTCTACTACTTCCCCTTTCTTACAACTTCTACTTCTCTCTAATTCATCTCCCATTACTCTTACTCTACTTACTCTCTACTACTTTTCTCTCCTACTCTACTTTTCATAACCTTTATTTACTACTCTTCCTACTTATCTAACTTCTCTACTTTAACTTAACAACCTTACATACTGTACAACTATTTCTAAACTAACATTACTCACTTTCTACTTATATCTACTTTCAACATTAACATCTCTCTTAACTTCTCTTTCTCTTCTTCTCTACTGACTACTAATTTACTACTCTTTTCCCACTTTTCTCTACTACTACTTACTACTCTCTCTTTACCCATTCTTACCTCTACTTCTACTCTACTTACCTCTTTTCTCTACTCTCTCTCCCCCTTTTTTCCAACCTTCTTCTAAACTTTCTTCTCCTCTTCTACTCTCAATAAAAAACTTCTTCCTACTTCTTTACTTTTCTTCTACTCTACCCCTTTTCAACCTACTACTACTCTCTCTCTTCTACATCTTCTTTCCTTTCCCTTTTCTCTTTCTACTCTACTATCTACTACTTACTCTACATCCTACCCTTCTACTTACCTCTCTTCTCCTTTATTCTTACTTCTTCTACTCTACTACTTTTCTACTTTCTCTTTAAAATTACTTTTCTACTACACTACTCTATAATTTTATTTCTCAACTTACTCTACTCACTTACTCACTCTTTTACTCTCTAACTCTCTTCTACACTACTTCTTACTACTCTACTCTTCCCCTCAAATACTTACTCTCTTCTCTTACATACTACTTCATTACTACTTTACATTTCTACTACTACCTGACTTCTTCTACTATACTTCTCTACTCTCTACTGACTTACTACACTCTAGCTTACTCTTTACTCATCTCTACTACATACTTTACTCTACTAAACTACTGCTCTCTCTACTTACATTACTCCTACAACTACTCTTCCTCTCTACTTACTTACTACTACTCTTACTACGTACTGTATTCTACTTTCTTAACTTCTCTCCTACACATACTTACTTAACTACTACTCTTCTCAACATCTTACTAACCTCTCTACTCTCTTTCTCTACTTTACTACTTACTACTTTACCTCTCTTTACTTTTACTCTTACTTTACTACTCTCTTCTTTTCTCTACTCTAACATCCTCAACTCTTTTTTCTACTACTCTTTACTCTTTCTCTCTGTACTTACTCCTACTACATCTACTTACCTACTTACTCTTTACTCATCTTTATCTCTTACTCTTTTAACTCTCTCTACTGTACTCTCTCTTTTTACTCTAACTACTACCTACTACTACTGATTTACTACTACTTACTCTCATCTCTACTTCTCTCTTTACTACTTCTTCTACTTACTACTACTCTACTACGTTACTACTCTACTTCAACTCTACATCAACTTACTTACTACTACTACTACTTCTTCTTTTTACTTTACCTCGTGAGCTGTTACTCTCTCTACTTTGATACTACTACTCTACTGTACTTACTACATTTTCTGCTTGTTCTCTCCTACTACTTACTCTTTCTTACTACTGATTTTCTTACTTTTACATATCTGCTACTACCTTACTACTGCACTACTCTCATCTAACTCTTTACATTTACTCTACTTAAAAAAAAAAAATCCCATCTTTTCTTTCTATACTTCATACTTTACTACTCTATCTACCTTACTCTTACTACTCTCTATCTTCTCTTTAAACTTATTTTACTCTACCTACTACTTAACTTTACTCTTACTTTTACTCTACTCTACCTCTACTACTCTACTACTCTCTCTTCTAACATCTCTCTACCTACTACTTAATACTCTACTCTTTACTTTACTAATGACTACTACTCTCATTAACTTTTACCTCTACTTCTTTTTGCTTTCTCCTCGTTCTAACTCCTTTTCCTCTTACTGCTACCTACTTATACTTCTAGGTTACTCATTCTCGGACTCCGTTACTCACTTTACTACTTACTACCTCTTTCTCTTCTTCTACATTACACTTCTTTCTCTCTACTCTCTTACTCTCATTTCTTCTCTTACTCTTACGTTACTACTTTCTCTACTACTATTTACTCTCTTCTCCCACTTTTTACTTCTACTTTATTTCTTCTTACTACTTGACTACACTGTTGACTTCTTTACTTCTCTTTGAACTTCTTACTACTTCCTACTTAACTCTATTACTACTTCTACTACATTACTTACTTTTTCATTACTACTTCTCTCATCTACTCATCACTACCTTACGTCTACTTACTCTCTACTCTACTACTCCTCTACATTCTTTTCTACTTACGTACTACAACTCACTTACTCTTTTACATTCCATCTACTAACTCTTTACTTCTATCTACTACTACTATTCTTTACATCTTTTTTCTCCTGCTTGACTATCTTACTACTACTTGACTACTGCTCTACTTGACTCTTCAACTTACTTTGACTACTACTTCTAACCTCTCTATCCTCTCTCATTCTTTTTCTTCATACTCTCTACTCTTTTTACTCTACTACTTTCTCCTTCTTCCTCTCTTCTACTACTTTCTTTTCTCACTCTCTCTACTTGTACTACTTCTTCTTACTTTACTCTTTCTACTTCTTCAACTTTCTTACTACTTACATCTACTTGGTCTACAACACTTCTCTTTTACTACTTCTTACTCACTTCTTCTCTCTGACATACTACAACTACATACTCGTACTTACTGACTTACTGTTAATTCTACTACTACTTACTTCTCTATACTTTTACATTTCCTTTTACTACTCTCTTCTTTTTTCTTACGTGAACTTCTTCTTACTCTACTCTCTGCTCCTATTACTCTCGAACTACTTTACTTACTACAACCTTACACTCATTTATGTACTTCTTCTCTACTTCTCTACTTACTCACTACTTCTTTTGGGTGAACTACTTACTTTACTCTACTCTTACCTACTACTTCTTCTTCTCTTACTTTACTCTACTCGTACTCTTCTTACCTACACCTTCTTACTTCCTCTTTTACGTCTCACTTACTACCATTACTTTTACTCTCTCTACTCTTTTCTCTCTAACTACTTTTTCTCTCTACTCTCTTATTTTTACGTACTACTTTTACTTACTCTATCCCTACTACTACTTACTTACTCTCACTACTATACTTACTTTCTACTTCTTCTTCTTTCTCGCTTACTACTAACCCTACCTTCTTACTTTTACTTCACTTTACTACGTTACTACGTCTACTAACTTTCTATTACCTTTTTACTACTCTACCTCTGACTACTCTCTTACTCTACTGACTCGTCTGTGCTCTTTCATTTCACTTCCTCTTCTACTCTACTACTACTACTACTTCCTATACTCACTGCTATGTACTACCTCTATCTCTTACTTTGCTACTTTTTACTCACTTCCTTCTCTACTCTCTTCAACTCTCACTTTACTTACTACTTCTTTCTACTTTCTCTACTCTTACCTACTTCTCATACACTACTTACTAACTACTCTTTTACTTACTCTCTCTTACTACTCTACTCCTTTTTTTCTCCTTCTCCTCTATCTCCTACTGACTACTACTACTCTACTCTCTACCATTTACTTCATATCTCATCTTACTTCTACTACTTACTAACTACTACTCTCTACTACTAACTCTTACTATTATCTCTTACTACTTACTTACTTTCCTCTACTCTCTTACCTGTTCTCTCATTTACTACTCTCTTTTACTTACTTACGTCTCTCTGTCTCTTTCTACTCTACTTCTACTCCTACTCTTTCTTAACGACTCTCTCTATTCTACTACATGTACTACTCTCCTTACTTTTAACTTTAGCTCCTTACTACTACTACAACTACTCTTACAATTTCTACTTTACTTATACTTTTAACTTACTACGTTTTTACTTCTACTCTACTCAACCTCTACAACTACTTTTCTTACTCTACTCTACTCTTACTTATTCTTTACTTACTACTAACTCTACTTCTTCTACCGTACTTACGTTACTCCTTTCTACTTACTTCTACTTACTTTGCTCTTATTACTACTTTCGTTCATTCTTCATAACTCTACTCTCTCTTCTCTCTACTGACATTTTTTTTACTGTTTACTCTAACATACTCCCCATCGTACTCCTGGACTCTCTACTACTCTCTCTTACTCTACTCTACTCTTCTACTCTCTACGTTCTCCTTACTTAACTTCTTACTTCACTTCTCTACTCTTCTCTTAATCTACTACCCTTTACCAACGTCTACTTCTTTAACTCTACTTACTACTCTACTCTTCGTACTTTCCTACTCTCTTTGACGGTCTTCTACTCTTACTTTTCTACTTCTTAACTCTTACACTTTTACTACTTCTCTACTACTTACTCGCTCTACTTACTTACTACTACTCTACTCTTTTTACTGCTTGCTTTTACTCTACTGAACTACCTTACTACTACTACTACTTTACTCTCTCATTACTACTTTCCTACTCTCTACTCTTTCTACTACTACTTACTCTTACTCTCTACTCTTGCTCTCTACTTACCTACTCTCTACATCTCATTACTACTTACTACTCTTCTCTACTTTCTACTACCCTACTACTCTTCTCCTCTACATCTTACATCTTACTTCTACTACTTACTTACCTCTTCCTTTAACTACTACTAACTTTTTCTTACTCTACCTCTCTTTCTAACATACTACTTCATAACTACTCTTACTCTCTTACTTCTATTGCGACTCTTATCTTTTTCTACTCTACTACTCCTTTTACTTTCTACTCTCTCTCTACCTTCTACTAACTCTCTTACTACTTACTCTACTACGTTTACTACTCGTCTCTACTCTCTTACTACTCTACTTAATCTTACTTCTACTCTCTACTACTTTCCTCCTCTACTCTCTTTCAACTACTCTACTTTCTTCATGACTCTCTTCTCTTACTTCTTTTACTTACTGACTCTTATTACTACTTTGACTTACTTACATTTCCACTACTCTTTACTCTACTACTACATCTTACGACTCTTCTTACTCTACTACTCTACTACTACACTACTCATACGTCTCTTCTCCTGCTTACTACTTTCTACCTCTACTTTCTACTCCTCTACTACTCTTACTACCACCTCCTACTTCTTACACTCTTTTACTCTTACTACCTTCGTACTACCTACTACTTACATTTTACTTCTTACTTTACTACTTTCCTTCTACATTAACTCTCTACTACTTTACTTTTTACTCCTTACTACTATCACGACTCTCTACCTCTCTACTTATCTACTCTTACTTTTTTACTCCTCTACTCTTTCTCTTCTTACTCTACTCTCTTCTTCTTTCTACTGTTCTCGTACTCAACTCTTACCTGTCCTTTACTCTTACTACTACTTACTTCTACTCACCTTACTCTACTACTCTCTTTACTCTACTGCTCCCACTTACTTGCTCTACTTGACTGTTTCTTACATTACCTACTAACGTCTCATTACTTTCCTTCTCTTACTTTTCTTACTCTCTCTACTCTACTACTTACTACGTCTAACTCTTCACATACTACTTCTCTTTCTCTTTACCTCACTTCTTTCTTCCTTTACTTACAACTACTTACATTCTTACTCGCATACTACTTTACTCTCTTTCCTCTTTACTTACTCTTACATACTTCGACTCTACTTATACTGCACTACTCTTACTCTCTTCTCTACTCTACTTCTCTTCTACTTCACTACTTCTACTCTTCTTCTTTTGACTCTCTACTAACTCTCATCTCTACTACTACTCCATTCTCTCCTTACTACTACTGACTCTCTCTACTACCTCTCTACTCTACTACTACTTCTCTTATACTATACTACTTCTTTACTTTTAAATAACTTTTTACTCTGCTTTCTCTTTTACTTTACCTCTACATCATATGCTTCTCTCTCTCTACTACGAACTACTTCTTTCCTTCATACTCTTCTTCACTCTACACTCTACTACCTTCTACTACTCTCCTTCTACTTACACTACTACTCTCTACTCTCTCTCTCACTCTACCTACTTTCTTACTTACTCTACTCTCTTACCCTACTCTACTACTCTCTCTCACTACTTACTTACTCTACATTCTCTTTACTCATACTCTACTTACTTCAACTTCTACTACTGTCTGTATTTTTACTTACTTTTACTCTTCTCTTCTCTTACCTCTTCTACTTTACTCTATCTTCTATTACTACTTTTACTACCTACTACTCTTACGTTCAACTCTTACTACTTACTACTACTACTCTACTACTTACTACCTTTTTACCTACTCTTGTTCTCTAACTCTCTAACTACTACTAACACTCTTTACTTTAACATCATCAACTACTATCTACATCTCTTACTACTACACTACTGTACTACTACTTTCTGACTTACTTCTCTCATTACCTAGAGTACTACTCTTTTTACTCATTAACTTCTCTCTTACTACTACTTCTTTACTTACTTTTTTACTCCTCTCTACTATACTTCCTCTTCTACTACTACTTGTTTCTTCTGCTACCTTACTTACTCCTTTTACTCCTTACACTCTTACTTACTTTACTACTACGCTACTTTACTGCCCCCCTCTTTACTCTCGACTCTTTTTTACTACTTCTCTCATTAACTCTACTCTCTTATTTCTTCTTCTTCTCATACTACTCTTCTACCTACCTTCTTTCGTATAACTACTTTACTACTCTTGTCTCTTACTACTTCACTGACTTTACTCTCTTTACTCTTGTACTACTTTTACTTCTCACTCTTCTCTTTTTTACTTACTCTTTAACTACTTAACTACTAGCTACTACCTTACTTAACTTTTTCTCATCTCTACTACTAACTTACTCTACTACCCTCTTTACTACTACTACATACTACTACTTGCTTTTACTCCTGACTTTCTACTTACTACTCTACTACTCCACTCTACTCTACTACTCTTACTTTTACTTTATCTCAACTTAACTCTTCTACATAACTCTTACTCTCGTTACTTCTACACTTTTTACTCGCTCTCTACTCTCCTCTACTTGCCTTACTCTCTCTACTAACTTACTCTTTTTCATCTACTTACTCTCTTTCTTTACTGTCTACGTCTATCTCTACTTACTACTCTCTCGTTCATACTCTTTTTTACTTTTCTCTCTCCTACTTCTTACTCTACTACTACATACTTACTACATACTTTCTATCTTTCTTACTCTTTACTACTTCAAACTCTCTGACTTTCTCTTACACTCTACTCTTCTACTACTTTTCTTACTCTTCTACTACTTCTTTCTACTACCTCCTCTTCTTTCTTTATCTTTTTTTCTTATCTCCATTACTTCCTCTCTTCTCTGACAACTACGTACTCTCTCTACTACTCTACTCTCTTCTACTACTTACTTCATACTCCTTCTTACTTACTTACTACTCTCTTACTCTCTCACTTTAACTTTTTACTTACTTACACTGACTACACCTAACTTACCTCTCTTACTCTAACTTCATACTTCTCTCTACCTCTAACTTTTATAACTTTACTTCTACTCTTACCCTCTTCTACACTAACTACTTACTTGACTTTACCTTACTACTGACTCACTACTACATACCTTACTTACCTTTCTTTTCTATCAATCTACTACTTACTTTCCTCTACTTTCATACTCTTATACTTACATCTAACTTACTGTTTCTCTCTTTTACTTTTACTCTTATTACTCTAGTACTTCCTAACAACTACTCTCCTCCTACTTTACATACTTTACTTTCTTATACTACTACTACTACTTTACTTTACTCATCATAACTCTCTTCTACTACTTCTACTTTACTCCACTACTATACTTTCAACCTGTCATTACTCTCTTTACTTATACTACTTTCACTCTTTTATTTTCTTTACTTACTTACTACAACTCTCTGCGTGAACTCTCTACTTTACTAACTACCTACTACTTCTCATAACTACTTACTACACTACTACTACTCTATCTTTACCATCTTACATACTTCCATACTACTATACTACTTTACTACTTTTTCTTACTGCACTTTCACTCCTCTACTACACTCTTACTTACTCTACTACTTTCTACACTCTCTTACCTACCTACTACTTCTCTCTGTACCTACTTCTTCTTTACTTACTACTTTCTCTCTACTTCTCTCTCTTACTCTTCCTACTCTTCATTTACTCACTTTGCTCTTACTCTCTCTCATACTACTACTCTACTCCTCATACTACGTGCTACTTCTCATCCATGCTACCTTACTTACTCTCTACTCTTTCTTTTTACTACCTCTTTCTCTCTTACTCTACTCACATCTTACTCTCTTACCTATACCTACTACTACTCTCTACTCTCTGGCTTACCTCCTTACTTGTATACTACTACTTACTCTCCTACTACTACTCTTTGCCTTACTCTAATACTACTTTACGATCTATACCTCTACCTACTCTACTACTACTCTACTACTTGACTGTCATACTCTTTTTCACTACTCTACTACTTCTCTACATCTACTCAACTTCATACTCTTTTACTACAGTTCTTCTCTACTTACTTCTACTATTCTTCTACTACTCTACAGACTCCTTTCTCTTCTACTTTTTTATCTACTACTTTACTTTCAACTGCTCTACTTACTTCTTTTCTTAACGTTCTCCTCCATCTACTTACTACTACTTACATTACCTATCTCATGACTACTTTGTACCTTATTACATTTTCCCCACTTCTCTACTTAGCTCTCCTCTTAACTACTCTCTACTTCTCTCGTACTACTCTTTACTACTACCTACTTACTCTTACTCATACTCTTCATCTTTATTACGGTACTCTCTCTCCTTCTACTCCTACTACTTGTTCACTTACTCTCTTCACTACAACTCTCTCTTATACTCTTCTCACTTCTTTTACTCTATCTACTCTACTACTTATACTCATATTTTCTTTCTCTCTTACTGTACTTTTTTCTCGTCTCTCTCTTTCTCTACCTTCTTTACTTCTTACTAACTCACTCTCTCTTTGACAACTTACTCTACTACATTATCTACTACTACTTACTCTACTCCTTTTTACTTTTATACTCCTATACTTCTCTTCTCCTCTCTCTTCTATTAACTTACCATCTATCTACCACTACTTACACTATCATCACTTCTCTTACTTACTCTCTCTTTTCTTTTCTTCTTCTCACTACTTTACTTACTACATACTTTTCTTTCTTTTACTACATACTTACTCTCTACTACTACTACTCTCTACCGTTGTACTCTTACTACTTTTACTTTACTAAGTCTACTTCTACTTTCTACTCTACACAACCTACACTATCATCAATCTCTCTTCACTTCTTCTATCTTGACTTTTTACTCCTTCTTTTTATACTCTTACACTACTTTTAACTCTTACTTACCTACTACTCTTTCTTTTCTCCTACTTTCTTTTTCTTCTACCTTACTAACTACTCATACTGCATCAACTGACTGCTCTGCTTTACTTCTACAAACTTATTTACTCTACTCTTATACTTACTTTACTTCTACTCTCCTCTACTACTTCTACTTCTACTCTCATTACTCTACTTTCTTACTGTCTCTAACGACCCCTTACTCTACTACTTTCTACTCTCTACGATTTACTCCTCTATACTTTACTTCTCTTGTACTCATACTCAATACTACCAAATATCTACTCACTTTATACTACTACTACTTTACTTTTTGACTCTAACTTCTTCTGTACTACTACTATTCCTTCTACTTCTACTCTACTACTCTACTACTTTTCCCCTAAACAACTACTACTCTACTATCTATCTACATGACTCTCTTTCTTCTCTTTTAACTTTACTTCTTTTTCATCTTTACTTCTACACTTCTCTTTTCTCTACCTTACTTCACTTACTACTCTACTTCTTACCTTACTACTCTTTACTTTCTACTCTTCGTCGCGTACTACTCTCTTCAACTACTCCTGCTCTACTTACTTACTACTTCTACTCTACTTACTCAACCTCTTTTACTACTTCTACTCTTTCTCTCTTTCTTACTCATGTCTTCTACTCACTACTCTGTACTACCTTTCTCACTCCATCTCTTTTTTCTCCTATCGACCTTGGTTTCTTTACTTACTCTCTCTTGTTACTTACTCATGCTACTCGTCTACTCTCTTACTCGTACTTACTACTTCTTACTTACTCTTCTTTACTACTTACTACTCTGCTACTTACTTTACATCTTACTTTACTCTTCCTCTCTCTGACTATCTTTACTCTACTCTTCTTTCTACCCTCTAACTCTCAACTTTTTACTTCTTCTCTACTTACACTTACTATACTTTCCCAACTTCTTACTCTCCTCATACTCTCCTACTACTACTACTCTTACTCTTACTCTTTTTACTACTCTATTTTTTTTTACTGACTGATCATACCTTACTACTGTGGGCACAGCTAACCTTCAACTACTACTTATCTTCCTTCACTTCTACTTTTCTTACTAAAAACTATCTACTTTTCTTTTCTTACTACAACTTCACTACTCATCTTACTACTACTCTTTGCTCTACTATACTTATCTTACTCTACTCTTGTCTCTATCATTACTATTTTCTTTTCTACTAACTCACTTTTTTTTTCTCTTTACTACTTTACTCTTAACTTTTTTTCTCTTTCCTTACTACTCTCTTACTCTTCTCTACTACTTTACACTCTCTCTCTTGACTCTCTACTCTTACTACTACTACTTACTTTTCCAACTCACTTTACTTACTCTCTTTACCTCCCATACTTTCTTACTCTCTATCATCTACTCTCCCTACCTTATTTTACTACCTATACAACTACTACTTTACTCTCTTTCATACTACTTACTCTTATCTACTCTACCATGAATCTTCCTCTTCTACTACTCTCTATTCTTATTGTTTTACTATTCTCTTCCTACTCATCTACATAACTCTTACTTTTCCTTTCTACTCTTACTTACTTTTTCTTACTTCTATTACTTACTCTTTACTTTTACTTGTACTTACATACTACTTACTTTTCTCTTCTCCTTTCATACTACTCTTACTCCTACTTCTTACTACTACTTCTCTCTTACTTTCTCAACGACTACTTAACTACTACTTTTTCTACTCTACTACTCTCTTCGCTGAACTTTACTCTACCTTATACTTTCTTACTTTATCTCTCTTAAACTGTCCTCTACTTTACATCCTACTCTTTGACATTACTACTACTTACTACTACTACATACTTACTACTTTCTTCATACTAATTCTCTCTACTACTACTACTTACTCTTTCTACCTGCTACACTGAACTCTTTCTACACTTACTCTCTCTACTGCTCATATACTCCTACTACACTCTTCTCTACTTCCACTCTACGTAACTAAACTCTTACTACTTACTTTCTACTCTCTCTCAACTACTTTACGTCTACTCTAATACTTCTCTCTTCTACTTTTCTTTCCTATCTGCTTTTACTAACTCTTCTCTTAACTACTTCACCTTTTACTACTCTTCTCTTCTAACTTGTTTTCTCTCTATATTCTCATTTAATCTTTACTTACTATACATTACTCCTCTTACTTTCTCTTCTTTCTACCTTACCTCTTTCTACTGAACGACTACTCTACTCTTACTTACTACTACACTCTCTTTACTACTACGCTATCTTCTACTTTTACAACTTTTTACATACTTCTAACTACGTTTTACTCTCTTACATACTACTTCTCTTTCTACTCTCTACTCTATCTCCTCTTCTTACTTTTCTCTACTACTACTTACTAATACTTTACTACTCGTCAACTACTTAACTCTCTGTTCTTGCACTACTCTACTATACCTCTTATTTACTCTGTGTACTACGATCTCTCCCTTCTTCTTCTCAAATCTGACTACTTACTTCTTCTCTACCACTACGTTTACTTACTACTCCTACTCTCTGACATCTCTCTCTTACTTTACATCTTCTCTTACGCTTCTTACTATCTCACCTTTACTACTTACTTCTACTCTTACTCTCTGCTTTTACTCTCTCTACTTCTCTCTTACACTCTCTTACTCTTTCCTTCTCTACTCTTCTCTACTATCGTACTACTTCTCTAACTACTACTACTACTACTTCTCCTTCTCCTACTACCTTCTCTCTCTTCTACCTACCTACTCTTTACTTCTTTTCTCTCTCTTTCCTTTTACCTCTGCTTCCTACTACTTACTTTCTTACTCTCTCTCCTCTACTCTCTTACTACTACTCTTTTACTACTACTACTTTACTATACTTACGTCTCAAACTCTGATACTACTAACTACGCTACTACTACTCAACTACTTACTCTACTACCTTACTATCTCTACATCTTACTTTCACTCTCTACTACTCTCTACTACTACTACTTACTCTTTACTAACAATACTTCTCCTTTCTACACTTCTACTGACTAACTTACCCTTCTACTACTGACTTTCTCTACTTTATTACTCTTTTAACATTCTCTACTACATTACTACTCCGTACTTTTTTTACACTACTCCTTACTTTCTCTTCTTTACATCTTACTTCTTCTTTCTACTTCTTACTCAACTTACTTTCTTTCTTTCTTTCTTACAGTCCCTACTACTTACTACCTCTTCATACTTCACTTACTTCACTTACTCTACTCTTACTACTACCTTATTCTACTACTACTTCTTCTACTTTACCTTACTTTCTCTACTTCTCTCTACTCTCTAATTCTACTCTACTCTACTCTGGTTGACTTTACTTTTCTTTTGCTCTTTCTACTATTCTTAACTAATTAACTTTACTACTTACTCTATCTTCTACTTTTACTCTCTACTCTTACTACTCTGACTTCTTTTTACTCATACTTCTTAACCTATACCTACTTCATAGTTACTTACCATGACGTCTCTCTCATCTGTACTTACCTACGCTCTCTTCATACCTACTCCTTCTCCTTTACTACTACTTCTACTACTCTACCTCTCGTTTCTCTCTCTACCTTACCTACTCTAGCTCATACACTACTCTATCTACTACTACTACTTACTTTTACTTACTGTTCTCTACTACTTTACTACTTTTTTACTCTCTGTCTCACACTCTCTCTTATACTTACACTGTATACTACTTTGCTCTACTAATTTCTTAACCTCTCTACCATTCCTCTACTACTTAACTTCTAATACTTTTCCTCTTTCTCTCTTTCTACTGCTCTTACTACTTCTTACTCTTACTACTACTCTACTACTTACTCTTCTACTCTTTTACTCCTCTTCTACTACTCTACTTACTTCTTTACTTACTTTATACCTCATCTTCCTCTACTTCTCTACTTACTTATACTCTGACTTACATTCTCTACTCCTCTACCTACTACTTCTACTCTCTACTATCTCTCTACTACTTTTACTTTACTACTCTACTCTACGTTCTACTTCTACCTCAACTACTCTTATTTCTACTCTCCTTCTACTTACTTTCTAACTACTCTACATGTTCTTAACTTCTACTTCACTACTCTTACAACTCTTTCTTCTTCTCTACTTTACTACTCTACTCTACTACTACTTCCTATCTGTTGCTTTTTACCTCTATACTACTCTACTAATTTACTACCTTTTACTACATACGTACACGCTTTAACATTTTCTCTTTTACTTACTTTACTTTCTCTACTACTCTCTACTTCTACTGCATTCTTCTCTCTACTTACTACTGACTCTCTCTCTACTTACTCTTACTTTTTACTTACTTTTCCTCATTTCTTCTTCTTCTCTTACTTATAACTTGCAACTTTGACTACTCTACTTCTTACTTACGACACTTTAACTTCTACTCTTTACTCTACTCTCTACTTACTCTCTATACTTACTACTGTCTTACTACTTACTACTACTTCATACTTTCTTATACTCCTCTTTACTACCTTTTACTTACTTCTTCTTGTCTTACTTCCTACTCTCATACTTTTGACTTCTCTCTTACTGTGTACTTCTACATACTACTTCTATACTCTCTTTACCTTTTCTACTTCTCTTTACTCTCACTCTTACTCTCTCCTATATACTACTCTTCTCTACTACTCACTACTTCTACCTCTACTACTTCTCTCTACTTTCTTTACTTACTACTACTCTCTTACATTACGTACTCTTACTCTAACTCTGCTTACTCTACTCTCTTATACTTTACTTCTACTCTACTCTCTACTCTCTTACTACTCTTTCTTACTTACTAACTTCCTACTCTCTTCTTACACTTACTCTCTACTACTTACTCTCTCTTAAAATTACTCTCTATTAATCTACTATACAACGTACTTCTCACTACTTCTCTTACTAAAAAACCCCTGCCCTACTTCATAAACTACTACTCTTACTCTGATTTCTCTGTTCTTACCATTACTTCTACTTCTACTAAACTCTCATCTTCATACTACTTCATCTTTCTCACATCTCTACTCTTTCTTACATACAACTACTCTTACTTACTACTACTTCTTACCTATCTACTACTTAACTACTTACTACACCTTCTGAACTCTTACTACTACTCTGACATACTCTCTACTGATACTACTAACAACACTTACTACTCTACTTACTCGTTCTACTCTCTTCTACTTACTTCTGCTAACTGACTTCTCTTGCTCTCTTTACTTCTATACATCTTACTCTCTTCTTTACTCTACTACTTACTACTCTTTTCTTTGATTTCTCTACTCTACTTTCTACTCTCAACTCTTCTTTTCTCTACAATATATACTCTTCACTCTTCTTACTTTTCTCTCTCTACTACAATTGTTACTTTACCTCTCTCTTTTACTCTTTCTACTTTTCTCTACCATAATCTTATACTTTAACTTACTTAACATTTACTACTACTACTTACTTCTCTACTCTACTTACTTAACTTTTTACAACTTTCTTCATACTTGACTACACTACTCTTTTACGCGTTTTACTTCTTTCTCTTTACTACTACTTACAACTACTTTACTAACTTACTACACTTACTACTCATTATCTACTTTACTACTCCTCTTTACTACTCCTTTCTCACTCATTCTCTTACTTCTTCTACTTCTACTCTCTTCTTTACATACTTTTTGACTCACTTCGTCTCTCTCTAACTCTTACTTTCTTACTACTCTACTACTACTCTCTCTCTACCATACATCTTCTTACTTACTAACATTCTTTTCTACATATCACAACTTTTCTTCTTACTTCTTTCTTACTACTTACACTTCTTACTCTCTATTTCTTCCTACTTCTAACTCTTTACTTTTTACTCTCTCACTTCTACTCTCTTTCTACTTCTGGCTTTCTTTACTACTTTACTTACTTACTCTACTACACTCTCTAACAACTTATACTACTTTACTCTCTACTTCTTCTAATACTCTACTTTACTTTTATACTCTCTACTACACTTCTACCTACTATACTACTTTTCTAACTCTCTTACATACTACAACTTTTTTTCTTCTCTGCGATTTACTTCTCCTCTTTTACTTTTACTTACACTCTTTTTTACTACTCTTCTTCTCTATTTATACTTTACTTTGTTGACTTTCTTATTACTACTCCTACTTGCTCTCACTCTTACTAGTACTCTACTTTTAACTTCTTACTCTTCTTACTACTTACCTCTCTCTTTTACATTCTTTTCTTACTACTCTCTCTTACTCTACTTACTCCTGCAACATATACTACTACTCTTACTACCTACTTACTTTTCTTTCTTCTTTCTACTTTACTCTCTGTACATTTTCTTACTACTTTACTACTACTTCTTCTTCTTTTTTACTCTACTACTCATACTCTTTTCTATACTTCTACTCTCTACTACTACTCTTACGCCTCCTACTTACTTTTCTGCATACTTACTACCTCTACTACTCTCTTACTTACTACTACTAACTCTCTCTTTTAACTACTACTCTACTTTTTACTGGCTACTTAACTACGCCTCTACTTCTTCTCTACATGTTTCTTTACTTGGTGCTCTTACTACTCTCTTTCTACTACTACTATCTCTACTACTATACAACTTACGTACTTGTACTACTACTTTACTCTCATACTTTTCTCTACTCCTTACTCAACTGTACTCTCTTCTGCTCTTACTACCTCTCTTACTACTCTACTTCTTTTACTTTTTCTCTTCTTTCTCTACTACTTACTTTCTACTACTTCCTACCTACTCTACTTCATCACATAACATTTACACTACTCTTGCTACTCTCTACACTTTTCTTTACTACTTACCTATTACTCATTACGTGACTTACTCTCTTACTTACTACTACTTCATCTTCTCTACTACTACAACAACTCTACTCTTTACTTACTCACTACTTTCTCTCTTCTACTACTACTCTACTACAACGTCTTTCTTTACACATACATCTCCTTTACTAACTTACTCTACTTACTTTTACTACACTTCTCAAACTACTTATACTTCTACTCTACTACTCTACTACTCTCTTACAATCTTCTACTACTACTACTTACTATTCTACTTACTCTACTATCTACACTCTCTACTGTCTCCACTACTACTACTCTTTTCTACTCTCTTTTACTCTACTTCTCTCTTACTGACTCTTTTTACTCTTTCTTTCACTCCCTACCATACTTAACTCTACTACAGCTTACTAACTCTTACTATTCTCTTACACTTGACTTTTACTACTCACTTTACTAACTACTACTCTAACTCTACGTCCTTACCTACTACTTTTTTCTTCTGACTACTACTGTACTAACTTTACTGCTACTCAACTACTCTTCTTACTCATCACTTTCTCTACCTTACTTCTCTCCTACTCACTTCCTCTCTTACTTTCTTTCTTCTACTCTTCTTCTCTTTTCTTACTACTCTGCTCTTACTTCATACTCTTTACTCCTACTTACTTCATGTTCTCTTTGACTCTTTTGATCATCTACTTCTGCATACTCTTAACTACCCTCTACTAACTTTCTTACTTCTCTTCTTACTACTCTCTCTTACTCTACTACTACTCTACTCTTCTCTCGCCTACTCTCTCGCTCTTTTACTCTTCTTTCTTACTTTCTCTTACTCTACTTTCCTTACTCTACTACCTCTTGATACTCTCTACTGTTACTTCATACTTTTACTCTTCCTTTACTTCTTCTTAATACTTCTCGTTTACTACTTTACTACTCTCTTTACATACACATTTCTCGTACCTTTACTTCTCTAACGATTACTTACCTACTACTACTCTCTTCTGTACTACTCTTTCTTACACTATCTCTACCTTACTACTTACCTTCTTACTAGCTACTACTGACATACTCTTCTACTCTTCTTTTTTTACTACTCTCTCTCTTTATTTACTTCGTCTTTACTTTTTCTCTCTTACTTTACCCTCTACTGACTCTTTACTCCTTTTCTACTCTACTTCTACTACTCTACTACATTACCTTCTCTACTACTCTTTACTTACTCTCTTTTACTTAAACTATTTCTCTTCATACTCATTTACTACACTTACTTTCTAACTCTTACGCTCATACGTGCATCAACTACTCTTCTCTTCTATTCTACTCTACATACTTTTCTACTACTCTTTTACTTACTTCTTTCTTACGTACTGCTTTACTACCACTACTCACTCGTTTCTACTCTTACTCTCACTACTTCCTACTATACTTGCTCCTCTTTCTTACCTACTCTCTACTACTCTTTACTCTTCTCTTTTACTCTCTTACTCCGCTACTACTCTCTCTCTCTACTTACTTACTCTCTTACTTACTTCTTGCTACTACTCAATACCTCTTTACCTTTCTACTTTTACTACATCTACTCTCCCTACTAATACTTACCTACTACTCTTACTTTACTACACTACTACTCTCTACTTACTACTACTACTTTTATCTTCTTACTCTTTACTACTTCTAATTTTACTTATACCATTCTACTTACTCCTCTCAACTATCTCAAACTTGTACTACCTAACTTCTACTCCTACTCTCTTACTACTACTCCTGTTTACTACTACTTCTTACTCCTCTCTACTATCTCTTCTCTACTCTCCTTTACTAACTACTTTTTTTCTTCTCCTCTTCACTCTTTCGCTCTGTTGTTATTACTTCTTTTATTACTTTTATACTACTACTAACATCTCTCTTCTTTCTACTTACTTTCTACTTCTTCTCTTCTACCTACTTACTCTACTACATTTCTTCTACTCATCACTCTCTATACTACTCTCTCTCTTATACTTCTTACTCCTTACTACTCTTTTACTACTTTACTCTCTACTCTTCACTACTACATCTCTCTTACTTACTACCTACTGACTACTTCTTCTACTCTTCTACTACTCTCTCTTCTCTACTACTTCTACTACTACTTTCCATCTCTCTACTACTAACTACTTTTACACTTACCTACTACTCTCCTCTCTGTCTTTACTCTACTCTCTACTTTTTACTCTACTTTACTTACTTTTTACTTTACTCTACTCTTTTGATCTCACTCTACTTGCTCTTTTGTTGACTCTTACTTCTACTTTAACTCTTACTCTGTACTACTACTTTTTTTACTATCTCTCTCCTCTAATTCTCTTTCTTTACTTACTACTTTCACTTACTTCTTTATTTCTACTACTCTTTCTCTCTATACTTCTCTTTACTCCTACTACTTCTTTCTACTTTTCCTCTTTTTTACTCTTACTTACTACTCTACTTACTTCCTCTCTCTTACATACTTCTCTCTTTACTTTTATCTACTCTTACTACTACCTACTCCCTTAACTTCTTCTTTACCTCTACTACTACGTTACTACCTTACTCACGACTCATTCCAACTTTTTACCTCTTACGTTGTACTTACTACTCTCCTCTTTTCTCTCTTCTCTCTTACTTACTTCTACTACTTCTTTCTACACTCACTCTTCTTTTTCCTTTACTACTTTCTCTACTTACTTACTACACTTGACCTTTACTACTTCTCTTCTGTTTTACATACTTTACTACTGCTCCTCCTTACTTTACTTCATTATACTTTACTTCTTCTACTACCTCTCTCTACTAATATCCTACTTCTATCTCTCTACTAACTCTCTCTTTTACTCTACCTTTCTCTACTTGTACTCTCACTTACTCTCTCTACTAACTACTACATCTCTACTCTACTCTCTCTTCGACTTTCTACGAACTCTTCATCTACTCCTACTCTTCTTGTTCTCTTTTCTACTTACACTCTTCTCTCTTCTTGTCTATTCTCTTCCTACTCTACCTCATTCTCTCTCGTCTGACTACTTTTACTTCTCTACTACTACTAATCTACTACTTCTACTTACTTACCTATTTTTCTACTTTACTTTTTACTACTCTTACTTCGCTCGACTTACTCTTTCTCTACTACTGATCTACTAACTTCTCTTTACCTCTCTCTACTTACTTCTCTACCTTATTCTACTGACATACTTTTCTTACTATTTCCTATCTCTACTTACTTACTTCTCTTTTCAACATCTACTGAACTTCATACTCTTACTCTCTTACTACTTACTTTTTCTACTTCTACTTTCCTACTACTACTCTCTTTCTTTTACTTCTCTTCTTCTTTTACTACTACTCTCTTACTCGACTCTACTTTACTCTTACTTTTCTTCTTTCTACTACTACATCTTACTACTACTACTTCACTCCTTACTACTTACTCTGTCAACTAACTTCTAACTACTCTACTACTACTAACTTACTTCTACTACCTTACTTACCTTCACTTTTTCCTTACTCTAACTACTCTCTCCAACTACCATTACGCTCTTACTACTTACTTTTACTCTGTCTTTCTCTCTATCTCTGACACTTACATCTTCTACTCTACTTCTTCTCTTTACTTTACTCTCTCAACTACTTTAACTCGTTCTCTACTCAACTGCCACTCTTTACTTCTCTCTACTACTCTTCTCTCTCCTACTACTTTACTTTAACTACACTACTACTCAATCTTTACTCTCTACTCTCTTCAATACTACTACTTCTCTCTACTTTTACTCCTCTACTGACTTCTATAAACTCTACTCTCTCTTTACTTTCTTATTTTACACTACTTACTCTCTTTCCTTTACTGTACTTTTCTAACTACTCTCTTTACAAATACTTACTACTACTCTTAACTTTTACTAACTACTAACTTACTTCAACTTTCTCATTACTACTATTAACTTTCTGTTACCATTCTACTTACTTTTACTTACTACTACCTGCTACTTCTTCTACTTTACCCTACTAACTTACTATACTATCTACTCTACTCTACTTCTCTTACTCTTGACTCTTACTACTACTTCTACTTCTCTCTACTCCTCTTCTTACTACTCTCTACTACTACTCTTCTACTACTGTACTACTCTTCTCTGCATACCATCTCTCCTACTAACTACTACTTACTACTCTTCTTTTTCTTCTCTACTGACTACTCACTTCTACTCTCTACTACTTTACTCTACTACTACTACTTCTCTTTCTACTTCTTCTTTTACTTACTCCTCTACTCTTCATTACTCTACTCTTACTACTCTACTACTCTACTCTACTCTTCTTTTACTACTTACTCTCTTACTACTACACTCTTACTCTACTACTTACTTCTCTCTCTTACTTTCCTACTACTCTACTACTTGTCTTCATCTACTTTTACTTTTTCTACTACTTCTCTTACATACTACTACTCTTAACTTTGTTACTTACTACGTACTTCTTACTTACTCTTTCTTACTTACTAAACTACTTAATACTTTTTCACTACTACCCTTAAACTCTACATACTTTACTACTTCTCTTACTGTCTTTACTACTCTTTAACTCCTACTCTCTATTACTACTTCACTCCTTCTTACTTTTCTCTAACTTTACTTACTCTACCTCTCTACTACTCTTACTCTACTCCTACTACTTCTACTTTCTTACTACTTCTACTACATTGCCTCATACTCTCTCTATCTACTCTCTTACTTCTCTTCTTACTCTACTACTACTGTCTACTTTCTCATTACTTACTATACATACCTTCCTTACTTCTTCTCTTACTTTTACCTCTACTCTCATTGGACTACCTATACTACTCTCTGTACTACTTTCTTTTTTACTTCTCTACTAACTTCTACTACTCTACTCACTCTCTTTCTAAATACCCCTTTCTCTACTACTCTGTCTTACTTAACTACTTACTCTACTACTACTTCTTTCTAAACTCTACTATACTACTTCTACTCTAATCTTACTTCTCTCTTCCCTACTTCTTACCATCTACACACATCTTCTCTAATTGTCTCTTGTACTCTACTGTACTACTACTCTTCCTTCTCCTACTTCTACTCTACTGTACTTTTACATCTACTCTTACTACTTTTACAATTTACTTACTACTCTCTACTACGTTTATCTGCCTTTCTACTTTACACGCTTTACTACTCTACTCTACTTTCTACTCTACTACTTACTACTACCTTTCTTTCTCTCTTTCTTCACTACTACTCTACTTCTTTTTTCTTCTCCAACTACTTACTTTACTACTCTTTCTATTCTTCCTTTTTATTACCTTTACTACTCTTCTACATCTACTTCTACTCTTTACTCTCTCTACTTTCTACATTTTCTCTTCTCTACTCTACTACTACTCTCTCTTACTACTTACTACTTTCTGTTACTACTACTCTTTTTTTACTCTACTC
>JAMYXO010002229.1:0-24767 GCA_033310375.1 Conus canariensis
CCCTTTTTTTTGTATTGTGTCATGATGTAAACCTTTGTTTGGTTTCCCTGGCCTGTAACGTGCCTTGGTATGGTGCCATGCATGTCGTGCCCCTTTTTTTGTGTCTGCAAAGGGGATTGTGTCATGCAAGTAACGTCCTTTGTTTTGGTGCCTTTCATGTAACGTGCCTTTGTATGGTTTCATGCATTTTAACTGCTTTGTATTGTGTCTTGGGTAGTGTGCCTTTGTATTGTGTCATGAATGAACATGCCTTTGTTTGGTCAAACATTGTGTTTCTTTGTGTTGTGTTTGCATTTTAGTGTGCTTTGTATTGTGCCATGCATTAATGTGCCTTTGTTTGTGTCATGTGTGTGGCTTTTGTATGTGTCATGGGGTAGTGTGTCTTTGTATTGTGTCATGTGTAGTGGCCTTTGGATTGTGTCTTGTGTAGGGCCTTTGTATTGTTTTGGTAGTGTCCTTTTGAATGGTGCCATTTTATGTAATGTGCTTTGTTTTGTGTTGCATGTAATGGCTTTGTATTGTGTTATGCATGTAATGTGCTTTTATTGTGTTATGCATGTCGTGTCCCTTTGTATTGTGCCATGCATGTAATGTGCTTTGTACTGTGCCATGCATGTAATGTGCTTTATATTGTGTCATGCATGTATGTGCTTTGTATGGTGCCATGCATGTAATGTGCTTTTTTATTGTGCCATGCATGGTATGTGTTTTTATATTGTGCCATGCATGTAATGTGCTTTGTATTGTGCCATGCATGTAATGTGCGTTTGTATTGTCATGCATGTAATGTGCGTTTGTATTGTGCCATGCATGTAATGTGCGTTTGTATTGTGCCCTGCATGTAATGTGCGTTTGTATTGTGCCATGCATGTAATGTGCCTTTGCATTGTGTCATGCATGTAATGTGCCTTTGTATTGTGTCATGCAATGTAATGTGCTTTGTATTGTGTCATGCATGTAATGTGCTTTGTATTGTGTCATGCATGCAATGTGCCTTTGTATTGTGCATGCATGTAATGTACATTTACACTGCATTATGCATGCAAGATACTGTGTTGGAAAGTGACTCTCTCTCTCTCTCTCTCTCTTCTCTCTCTCTCTCTGCTTTTAAAAGCACATGAGTTTAAAGGTTATTATTGTTGCCAACAGAGCAGCTTGCCCACGTACGTACACATACACACACATACAGCCACAGACACACGCTTACACAACACACACACACACACACACACACACACACACACACACACACACACACACACACTCGTGTGCGCGCACGTTAGCACGCACGCGCGCGCGCACATACACGCACACACGCGCGTGAGCAAATTAGAAAAATATGCAAGCAGACAACAATAACAAAAAGCATCAACAACAAAACAAGAAACAGATAGTACAATATCGCCAAAAACCTGGACAGATAGACAGACATACAGACAGACAGACCACTAACAAAACAACAATACAACAAACAGATCTACGATAAAGCAACAATAACACAGCAACCAATACAACCTGACATTACATGAAAACATGGAATTAGATAAAAACAAATTAACATGACAGTAAAACAAATACTACTATTGAAATAAAGTAATGAAGAAAAAAAAAACACTCAGCAACTAAGCAACAACAAAACGACAGTAAAGATCAACCGATTCTCCTCCTCCCCCCTCCCTCCACCTACTCAACACAAAATAGTGAACTCCTGATACAGTAAACGCCGGAAATAGTAAACAATTGCTTATAGTAAACGTTTTTCTTGGTCCCGGTCCCAAGCCTTCATAGTCTCTGTTAATTTTAGCCGGAAATAGTAAACATCGGAAATAATAAACGTCCTTTATAGTAAACTCATTTTCAGTCCCTGAAGCTTCCCACCGCCGGCTATAGTAAACTTTTTTTTAATGAAAGTTACTTCCTTTGACATGCTGTTATAGTGAACTCCGCAAATAGTAAAGCCGTAATAGTAAACAACTGCTTACAGTAAACGTTTTTTCTTGGTCCTGGTCCCAAGTTTTCCCTTTGACAAAACAATGGCGCACAAACGTGTGACTCTGTCACTGAAAAGAAAAATAGATTTAATCAAACAAGTTGAAGAAAACAACAAGAAGCAAAGCGAGTTAGCCCTTGAGTTTGGAATTTCTAAAGCAACAGTTAGTGTGATTGTGAAAACAGGGAAAGTTTGAAGGAAAAATTTGATAAGGGGGACTGCATTTCAAAACGCAAAAAATGACAGACGTGCAACGCAGCCCGAGATTGAGAATGCCCTTTTGGACTGGTTCAAAAAACAAGGGCGAACAGCATGCCTGTCTCCGGCACTATTTGAATCAAAAGCCGAACAGTTTGTCAAAGATCTGGGCTTGACAGAGGGGTGATGTTCTGAAGGTTGGTATTAGGCGCTTCAACATACGCCACAATATTTCCTACAGAAAAGTAAGTGGAGAATGGAACAGTGTAGATGAATCGATCACAGATCATTGGGTTAGTGATGTCCTGTTGCCCATCGCTTAAAACTAGGGAAATAAGATATCTTCAACATGGATAAAAGTGGATTATTTGGCGGCATGCTGCCAATCGCACACTTGCGTTTAGAAGAACAAGAAGTGTACACGTGTGTGTCATTCACTCATTGTGGTGTCACGTGTGTGGGTTCTCTCTCTTCTCTCTCCTCATCTCTCTCTCTCTCTCTCTCTCTCTCTCCTCTTCCCCTCTCCTCTCCTCTCTCTCTCTCTCTTTGTATTGTGACGAAAGGCCAGTGCCTGTAGCAGACTGGGTTATGTTAATCCACCTACTCAGGCAAGCGTCCCCCAGTGCTTCACTGCAGGCCTCCTCCATTCTTCCTCCCTTGGTCAAACACCCCTTAAGGACATGGCGTCACGATCCACGGCCAATCTTCGCCTCTCCTGCCGTCAAAAAGGGAATCAGTTACTTAGTTAACACCCCCTCCTTCCTCGCCAGATCTGGGGCCCAAAGAAAGCCATGTACCGAGACAGACTACGTCCAGTTCATATGGCTGCAAAGTTTCCCTTTCCTCCAACATCTGTCCCACTAATAACTACAAGACCCAAGCCTCCAACTACATCAGGCCCACCTCACAAAGAGCAAGAAGGACCGTCTTGCAACACAAGACGCCCAGTGACCACCACAGTCACCTAGTTATAAAGAGAACTATAAAATAGGCATTCTGGCTCACCCACCTCCGCCAGCTCCAAACCGGCTAAAGCCGGTTTCGCTGTTGCTCCGCCGGCTATACCCAGATGCCTATTTATAGTTCTTCTAATAGTAAACACTTTACAAACATACATAATGTGTAGGATTATCTGTTTTTAACACTAATTTAGAAAACTTTTGGAGACTTTAGTTTTTGCTTATAATCCTTCGTTTTTCTGATCGTTTTCAATAACATCATTTTCACGCATAATTCATCAAATGCGTCTCTGTCTTTCATGTGGAATAAAACTACAGTCTTTAACTGTTCTCTAAAGTCTTTTAAATGAGTTATATTTTGACATAAAATCCACACACTTATCCCAGCATGTCTTCCATGAAAGCCAGTTTTGACAAAGCGTTTCTTTTTTTGACTATATCCTTTTCTGCCGACATCATCTATAATAAATAATGTCTGACGTTCCCTCAAACAGTTTAAAAAAATGTTCTAAGCACTCGCTAAGTTTATTGTCGTAGGATCAACTAAATAGATTTACATCATCCGTCCATATAAACCTTCTGTCGTGAATATGCTTTGTTCCATTTATGTTGGGCAGAAATTACTATATGATCAAAATTATATCGATAAACTGTTTGTAATAGGTCGAGGACAAATATTGTTTTTCCACAACCAGTCTGTCCACAAATCAATGAACAATGAGGGGTTTTTATCATAAAGTTTAACATCGGCATTGACACCAAAGTCGTTTGCTCCATAGTTTTTATAACAGAATTTAATTTACACCAGTTAGTGTTGTTATCATACTATCCGTCAAAATTTGATCAGTACAATAAAATCTTATAAGGTCTAAATGTGTCAGATTAATCCAACTCAGTTTTGTCAGATTGTTTCTATTAAGACTAACATTGATTTTGTTGCTTGTTGTTACGACCTTAAAATTTTCACCATCGTGACGAACCACAACAGTAACTTTAAGATTGTCAACGTCCAAGTTTTGCCAGCTAATAAGAATTCCTTCCATAAGGTTGTCGCTGACACCCACAGCTCCATTCCTCCCCACATCTTTTAAGACAGAAATTTCAAATATCATTGTGAACGTGTCTCCTAATAACGTGCGTGGAAAGAACTGTACTTTTGTAGTAGCTTCCTTCAAAACTGATTCTCTTCTGTGGAGGATGTACTGTTTGCTCCCAAACTTCTTTATTTCGATCTCTTTCCGACTGTTGTCCTCTGGCATAAGACTTACATGTAAAGGGCCAGAGTTCAATGCTTTTCTGAAACTTTTTTGACGGTCAAAAAATGTAAATGGGCTTACGAATTCAAATTTTATGTCCCATTCTAAATATGGTTCTAAGTGCCATTTGTTGTCAGTTTTTCGAACTATTTTTATATCATACTGACCTGTATTATTTGCTTCTAGATTGCGTAGTTGTTCTAGTTTAGGAAACCTTTTGTTGTCGTCAACCTCTTTGCGCTTATAATAACCATCTTTAGTGTACTCAAAACCATATAAAGTGCCTATCTCACCGTTTTGTTCAAAGTCCTCAACGTCTGCAAGGTCTTTTAATTCTAAAGTTACACACCTCTCAGGCGCTAATGTGACCCCCGAATCGTCTGGTCCACGTGACATTTTTTAAAACAACGTATTATTTTATTTCTAAAACAATGTGCAGGCTGTCACATTTGACGACTTTTCCTGTTTGGTCTTTGATTTTTATATTAAACGATCCGACCCTCCCACAAGCTAATCTTTTAAACTGTAAATTAGGGAATCGTATAATTTCATAATCGCAATATGCAGCTTTCCCTGATGGAAGAGCTCTTAAAACAGTTGAGGGCCTTCCATCATATAAGTTTTCATCAGTGCTCAGCTCGTCCAAATGAACATAGAGTAATGAATGTAATGCAAGATCGAGCGGATATTCCCCTCAAAAGTAGTTTCGTCTGGTGCAACTCTAAATTTATGATAGACTTGATTGGTTTTAAAGCCTAACATTTTAGCTAGCTCTACACCAAAAAAGTAATGGACTACTTCTTTTTCAGGTTTGAATGTCAACATTATTTTCAAATTTGCATTGTTAAGTTTGAGAGTAATGTCGAAGTTACTCATTGCTTCTTTTAGCGAGCAAAACCCGTAATAACCATCAGGTATGGTTAACTGGCTAATTACGTCTCCTCTCTGTCAAGTTTTCGAATTAAATTATTCTTCTTGGATTCAGTTATATTAAACCATACGACTTTGTAAAAATTTCATGGAGTGCAACCCTTTGGGTTCCGCAGTTATTATCAATAGCATACTCTAAAAACGAAGGACTGTCTTGAGTTGTTATTGTTACAAACATTTTTAAAACAAATTTAAAAATGAGTGCATTCAAATATACTAATGCAAAATATTCTGTTGGACCGCACTACAGTCCTAAAGATATAACAACTGATACCCTCAACATTTCTGTGACTCAGTCTGACGCCTTTCAAGTAAAGGTTAGTACTCCATTGGATCGTTATCTTAACCCTCCTATTAAAAAAGACTACATCGCGAAAGTGTGGTTCAGTCATCCGATGCAGTTTTATCAGAACCAGTTAAACTTTGCTGTGTTTTGTGCATCAACTGGGTGTGGAGTGTCGTATGCTGATCATTTAAATCATCCTGATCCTTTGGTGAGGTCAGTGTATAGATTTCATTTTTATTACACCTTCAGACGTATTTTATCTGAACTGCAAGCGCCATTACCAAATGACAAAACGTTTAATCCATTCAGCAACAGAATAGATTACAAGGCTTTTGAAAGGATCTGTAACGAATTTGATATTGACCCAAAGACAGACTTTAGACAAAAGTTGGATCTTAATCATGGTTTAGGCACTCTTTATTATTGGGGCGTGCACAGAAAGTATAACTATGATTGGAATCCTCCTTACACATCTTTCTCTTCAGGCACAACTGTTCACCTCGGGTCCATAGAGCAAGAGCATAAAACAGCATGGACAACATTTATTTTGGATACTTCTAAGGGTCTAACAAAAGCGGGAATAGAACGAATAAACGACTCTATTCGTACTTATGTTTGGTGTTTGCTAGGTTCGCAAGCACAAACGAGATCAAACATAATTGATCCTTCTACTGGCTTTGACGCCCAAAAACAGTACTTAGCAAATTTAGAGGATTCTATTAATTCTGCAATTGATTTGCCTTCAAGTATTAAAAGGTACCAAAATGTTTTACAATTTGCAAGATCGAAAGTAGACTTTGCTGTCGGCACTGGTTTATACATGCTGCCTTCTGACCTCAGACTCCAGATAGGAACAATAATAAACTATAATAATGAAATCCTTGTGGCTGGTAAAGAAGAGAAGGTCGGAAAAAACGACATAAATTCTAAGCCAGCAATAGCAATAAAAAAAGAATCCCCACCAATCCCCAAGGCCCCAAAACCCCATCCAATACCCCCCTCAAAACCCCACCCCCAACCAATCCTCATGGTGAATAAAAGCGACCCCCATGAATATGAAAAGACGGCACTTGTTATTGGATTAACTGCCCTAGGATTACTTAGTCTTTATCTTACTAAAGAGTAACCCAACTATTAAGACAACTAATGCCCATAAGTGCTCGGCCATAAAGCCAACTACTTTACTTGCGGCAGACAAAAGCCAGCTAACGATCCCTCCTATTATACCAGGCAAAGAATCTATTGCCTTACTGGCTAATTTTTTTAATAAACTTGCAAGATGATCAAGTTGTTTTTTTACCCATGATTTATCAGGTGGAGGAGATGGTGGCGGAGGCACTGCTCCCCCACCACCGCCGCCTGTAATAGCCAACACCAGTGTACTTATTGCAAATCCTAAGGCTGTTATAACACTTGCTAATGTGACACCTTGCTCTCTAAACAGTGTTCTTATTCGTTCTGCTAGCGTTGTGTCTTCATATAAAATTCTTTGGATAGTTTCTCTTATTCTGCTCACTTGAGTTCGTAATTGTTCTCGGTTAGTAGACAGCACTTCTAGTCTTGCTGATCTCTCTTGTTCAAGATCTTTTAGTCTTTGTGTTATTCTTTCTTTAACACCAGGTCCTAAGTTGTGGTCATCAGCCTCAACTAGTTTTTCTTTTTCTCTTTTTATATGCTCATCTAGTTCACCCAGTTTTGCTAAATTGTTTGTTAATTCGCCTCTGATGCTTTTCAAAGCATGATCAAGGGCCGTTATTTCTCTCATAGGTAGCGGCGGATCGTGCATAGTTTTTAATACTGTTTCTTCTGAAAAACTGGTTTCTATTATTTCGTCTGCTGTTGGGCTTAAATCTTTAAGGGGTATGTTTTGAATTTGGTTTTCTGTTGGGAGTTCTTGTAGTGTGTTTTGAAGTTTAGCAACTGCCTCACTGTCTAATCTTCGCGGTTTAGCAATGCCAAGGCGATTTTGATCGCTCACACTGAGCCTTTGTCTAATTGTAGTCTTTGCTAAAAACTTTGATGGGTCTGGTTTAGTTGTAAGCTGAACAAGTTGTCCTTGCTCGTTTTTCACAAACAAATGGTCATCTTTTGTTTCAAAATCATTAGGGTCTATAAATTCGGGAGGTTCTTGGCCTAAACTTTGATAAAATGATTTGACCTTACTTTCTGTTAATTCACGCCGCAATGATTGTAATGGATGTGTCAAAGGCGTCATTTCACTCATGTCGTCTCCAGGATCAAAAACATCATAATCTTCTTCTGCCATGTTTTTAAATAATTAACTTTTTATTTTGTTTTATAAAAAAAATGTCACAAGCATATGGTTCGATTCTTGACCCGCATAGAAGACTGAAAGAGCCCTTTGGCGTGAAGGGAAATAAACAGAATATTATTGTTCCAAATAATCCATCTACTATTGATTCAGATCAGATTCTTACTGTCAAATTTCCAGACCTAGGAGCAGATGAAGTGATTGTGCCGGGATCTGCACGGCTTACTTTTAAAATAGAACTTGATTCAGCAACAGACGTAAACAGGACAGTTGTACAGAATCTGGGACGGGCAATCGTTAAGAAAATTTCTATAAAACTTGAGGGCAAGAAATATTTTCTTTACACAATGCAGACATATTTCTAATCTATTCTGATCTATGGCTAACCGATAATGAAAGGGCCGATCTTGCGTTTCAAGGAATCGAAAATAACGAAGCACTAAAACACAGAATAGACGCCGAAGATGCTAAAGACGGTAACAAGTATGAAGCTGTAAGTTTTGCTTATGGAAATCGCTTTTCCATACCCTTAGATTTTGAGTTGTTAAAAGCGCATGCGCCATACTTTCAAGGAGCATTAAAAGACAGATTGTCATATGAACTAACTTTTAATGAATACAAACGTGTCATTAAATCTACAGACACTGATTCCAAGTACAGCATTTTCGACATCTCGTTAGAGTTTGACATTGTTAGCAACCCTAACTTAGCAAGGCTGATTGAGCAACAATATCAGTCAAAATTAGCAATATATTACGAAAGAGTGATTCATCATTCAAAATATCCTAAAAGCAGGGCAGACACAATATGGAACTTTAGTTTTAGTGCTGCAGCAAGATCCCTTAAAGGTATTTTATTGCTGTGTGAAGATGAAGAACCATTCAAAAGACAAAGTGAAAAGTTTATTAATCCTAAAATAACTAAAGTACAATGTTCAATTGAGGGTAGTCCTAACCAAGTCTACGGTAGCGGGCTTAAACCTTATCATCATTTTGATGAAATAAGAAAATTGTTTGGAGGCGGGAGGTGTAGAAATCCAACAGTAGACCTTGTGTCTAAAGATCTACACCTTCACAGTGTTAGACTTGATGAATATTTAACAACGAAATACGGTTTATGGATTGACCTAAGGTCAACAGAAGATAATCAGTTGCATGGGAGTGGGAGAACAGTTAAAGACGTAATAAACATTCAAATTGATAAAGAAAAAGAGAGTGATAAACCACTTAATGTACATTTGTTTTTAATATATGATGCGCAGCTGAATATTCAAGATAACAGATTGAAAGATATCCAATACTAAATTATTTTTATTTTAAAAAAGCATGTCTGTTACGACTTATCCAAAAGTGCCCAAAGAAGAGATAGCTGCTGCTGTAGACATAAAAACTTTCAGATTAACCAACATTACACAAATGCAACAAAAACTAGAGCAGGACCTTTCAAAATACAGTAAAACCAAACGAAGGTATTCTGCTGTCTTTAATGCTGTTACATATGTTAATACTGGAGCATCGATCACTAGTGCTCTATCAGCAGGAACAAGTGTAGGTCTCTTAGCAACAGGCGTAGGTGCACCGGTAGCTATACCTCTAGGTGGTTTGTCTTTAACTCTTGGCCTGTGTTCATTGGCTGTAAGTGCTGTCAGCAAAAAAATAAAAGCTAAACTCCAAAAGCACACAGCTATGGTTCAACTAATAACAGCTAAACTTAGTTCCTTCAAACTGACAATAAATAAAGCACTTGCTGACTCGAACATCACGGATGAAGAATTTAGTCGCCTACAGGCTGATTTTGAGGACTACAAAAGACAAAAGTTTGATCTTCAAAGAAAGGCAAGGGCAACTTTTTCTCAACAACCAGACACCGACCAGATAAAAAAGGAATGTTTAAAAAAAGTAAACGAGACATTAAACTCTGTTCTAAACAGCTCACATTAACAACCCCAAAGGGCGTTTATACTTTAGTTTATGAGTCCAAGCACAAAAAGACCGTTGATATTGATTCTGATTAACTTTTTTTTTTTTGATTTAAATAAATATTTTGAGTTAGAAAAGAAGCTCAACATGGATAAGATATATGAAGGTTCAGATGAATTGTTTGAAGCAATGCTCGAGGAAGAGCGTTTGTCAAAAGCTTTAAATGAGGTCGTTTTAGAAGTTATTGATCCAACAAACGTACAGGCAAGCGTTGTGCATGCAATTTCTCAAGTTCCAAGTAAACTAACAATAAACCCTCCAGTTAAAGTAAGGGTAGTTGTTTTAATTGACTATATAACAATAAACGAAGAAAATCTAGAAGTCTGGGTCTCAACTAAACAACAGACTATTCTTTCTTATAATGACTTAACACCCGGTTGGGCAGATCAACTTCTTACACAGTTTAATGAAGCCTCTGAAGCAGCTAAAATGAGAGGCTCTGGTTGGTCAGAGGGTGAAGTCCTAGACATCAGATTAAGACAGGCTAAGTATGAGCCGATTGTAGGCAAGTCTTACATTCCACTGCCTGCAACATTAGTTGCAAAGAAAGCAGTTTTGAACATAAAAAATTCAGACGACAAATGTTTTATGTGGTGCGTTCTTGCTAGGCTGCATCACGTTGCCAAAAATGCAGAGAGAGTATCTAACTATTTACAGTGGGCCAATAATCTTAACTTTAACGGCCTTGAATTTCCTATGGCTGTAGACAAAATTGATCAGTTTGAAAAACAAAATCCACCAATAACTGTTAATGTCTACACATGGTCTGAAGAAACCAACCTTCTGCCAATTAGAGTGTCAAAGAACAGTCCAACAATAGGCGAACCAACCAGGAGTCATGTAGACTTACTCCTAATGCAAAGCCTTAATGGGTTGCACTACACTCTAATACGCACAATGAGTAGATTACTAGTGCATACTACAAAACAACATAGCAAACAAGAATTTTGTAGAAAATGTTTAACAAGAATTCCGTCCGTTCAAGCTGCGAGCGAACATGTAAAACATTGTATTAGCCCAGTTGACTGTGATACAGAACTAATTACGCCCGGAGAAGGCAGTAAAGTTAGTTTTAAGAACTGGAAACGGTTGCAAACTAGTCCATATGTTGTTTACGCAGACTTCGAATCACTCATTGTTCCTTATGAAGGACCAACCCCACAGAAACTTCCTAAAACAGTCTTAATGAGTAATCATCAGATTTGCTCATTTGCCTTCATCATTGTTAGGTCGGATGGCGCCCATTCAAAGCCAGAATTATACAGAGGACCAAATGCTGCAAAATACTTCTTAAAACGCATGCAGCAAGTGCGTAATGCCTGTTCTAATAATCTAAACTTATCTGAAATCATAATGACGCCTGAAGACCAACAACAGTATGACTCAGCCACTCACTGTTGGATTTGTGGGGCGGCCTTGGTTGCCACCGCAGAGAATCCAACAGTAAGAGACCATGATCACATTAGTGGAAAGTTTAGAGGAGCAGCACATAACAAATGCAATCTTCAACTAAAGTTTGAACCAAAGACATGGAAGCTGCCTATATTCTTTCACAACTTGCGAGGTTACGACTCTCACCTTATAATGCAAGCAGTAACCAGCGCCTTTAGGGTGTCATGCATTGCGCAGTCATCAGAAAAGTACATGTGTTTCACTTTAAATAACATGTCTTTCTACGACTCTATGCAACACATGATGGGTTCATTAGAGTCACTGGCTATGTCCTTAAAGTCCTGCCCAATAACAGAAGAATATTTTGACCCAACTCTTGTTAGAAAGGGCGTTTACCCTTATGAGTACATGAACAGTTGGCAAAGGTTTGACGAAGATACACTTCCGCCTAAAGGCGCGTTCTTTTCTAGTCTTAGAGGAAAGGACATCAGTGATTCTGATTACCAGCATGCTCAAGATGCGTGGCAGAAGTTAGAGTGTAAAACGATGGGAGACTATCATGATTCCTATTTAATGGCGGATACCTGTTTGTTGGCGGACGTCTTTGAAAATTATAGGAAGACCTGCATGAAACATTACAGCCTGGATCCCGCGCATTACATTTCTGCGCCCGGGATGAGCTGGGACGCTTTCTTAAAATTTACTGGAGTACAAATTGATTTATTGTCTAACCTGCCAATGCTTCAGATGATTGAAAACGGATTGCGTGGGGGAATCAGTATGGCGTCGCACCATTACTGTAAAGCAAACAACAAATACTTGGACGACTATGATCCAAGTAAAAGGTCTAACTATCTCATGTATTTAGATGCAAACAATCTGTATGGATGGGCAATGGCGCAATCACTTCCATTACGCAACTTTAAAATGTACACAGGACTCAAAGACATTCAAAAGTTTTTAAAATGGCTACCTACTCTAGAAGCTGATCGTAAAAGAGGTCTCATTCTAGAAGTTGATTTAGAATATCCTCATGAACTTCATGATTACCATAATGACTATCCATTAGCGGCAGAAAGTCTAAAGATAGCAATGACAGAACCGCCTAAACTTGTGCCTAATCTTCGTGACAAAAAAAATTATGTCTGTCATTACAGACTTCTTCAATTTTATTTAAGACATGGTTTAAAGTTGACAGCTGTTCATCGTATAATTGCTTTTGATCAAGAACAGTTCATGAAACCATACATCATGAAGAACACTGATCTCAGAACTAAATCCGCAGATGCTTCAGAAAAAGACTTTTTCAAGTTGATGAACAACAGCTGTTTTGGAAAGACTATGGAAAATCCGCACAAGCGTAAAGATGTTAGATTGGTCACCAGAGAAAACGTTGCAATTAAGTTGACTTCAAAACCAAATTATCAGGACTTCAGAAGATTTCATGATCAGCTTTTTGGCATAATGATGAAAAAAAAGAAAGTCAAATTGGACAAGCCCGTTTTTATTGGGTTTACTGTTTTAGAGCTGTCGAAGCTTTTGATGTTAGAATTTCTTTACGACTACTTTAAACCCTTGTATCCTGAGTCCAGAGTTCTGTACACAGATACAGATTCCTTTGTAATCGATATCCCTACTGAAGATATCTATAAAGACATGGAATTAGAAGTGGCTAAAGGGCATGCTGGATGGTACGACACATCTGATTACCCTAAAGATTCACCTTTGCATTCAACTGTTAACAAGAAGGTTTTAGGAAAGATGAAGGATGAATTATCTGGAGGTGTGATCAAGGAGTTTGTTGGTTTGAGGTCGAAAATGTACAGTCTTTCAAGCCAAAAAAAAGTTGTTAAAAAAGCAAAGGGAATATCTCGTAGTGTTGTGCAATCAAGCATATCCCATGACAATTATAAAAAAGCATTGTTTGACAATAAGACTTTTCATCATGACAACGTAAAACTACGATCTAATCTACATGAGATCAACACAACTGTTGTAACAAAGAAGTCATTAGATAGAACAAACACAAAACGTGTGTTTGTTAATCCAGAGTTTTCATATGCAATCGGGCATTGGAGAATAGTATAATCATATGGGCTTATATTTTTCAGCAATCGCACGTTCAATTATATCATCATCTAATTTAGCAAAATTAATATTATTTATTAATGCTAGATGTGCTTTAATTTTTTTTGTCATTTCGCAATATTCATGTTCCCATACCCATAAATCAAAATAAAAGCTTTGGGGTTTAAAGCGATTGTCTGGCGATTGTTCTAGCCAAGGATTGTCAATCTTCTCAAATACTTCTTTAATGATATACTGATACTCAAATAAATCTTGCATTAATTTTAAAGACTTTTCCTTTGTCATTTCTGCCATTTCCCTTTGAGCTTCCATTTTAAACCCAAATGTATTTGCGTAGATTAAAACAGTTCGTTAAGCTTAACTATATCATCACCCAATTCAACCAAATTATTTTTCATTACTGCTAAATGCGCTCGAATTTTTTTAATATATTCCCAATCAAAATTTGAGGTTTTGTCTAGCATGGCATAATCAATCTTCTTAAATATTAGTCTAATAGCAAGATTATAATCAAATATTTCTCGCATTATTTCTAAGGACTCTTCCTTCACCATTCTTGCTTCCAGTGCCATTTTACGTAAGGATTCTTCCTTTTCCATTCTTGCCGCCATTTTAATTTAAATTAAAAAATAATTAAGCGACTGGAACTGTGTCTGGAGGGATTATCTGCAGTTCTTCCTTCACAAAAGATCTTTGAGGGGCCGGCCGTTTTGTTGTGTCAGTTTCTCGTAAATAATACACGGGTGGATTCATTTTCACAATTTTTTTTATCTCATATGGATCAACACTCCAAACTGGATCTGTTGCCCTGATGCGAGTGTCCCCTTCTGCTTCTCCCGGCGAATAAAGGTACCTTACTTTCAAACCAAATGGTAATAGTTTGCTTGATGAAGACTCTCCTTCAACAACATTTATTGTTTGTTTTCTGATTGCTTGTACTGGTTTTAAACCTTTAAATTCTTCATTATTCATTGCGCGCAAAACTGAGGGCAGTCTTTTTACCCATTCTGTGTTGCGAGAATTGTCAATCAGCTCTCTGTGATACTGGTAGGAGAAAAGTCTTTCAGATAACTGTTTGTTAAAGTTTTCAACCAAACCCTGTGATCTGTGAACTCCTGGAATGCCTCTTTTAATGGTAACTCTATGTTTTAACAATAATTGATTTACTTGACCTTTAAATTCTTTTCCATCATCGACTTGAATCATGCGAGGATAAGTTAACGGGCCTCGTTGATATATCAGTTGTAAAGCGACAGCAACAGCAGAAGCACTCTTTTGTGTTAATGGTTCAGCATCTTTGTATCTTGAAGCTATATCAATGACTGTAAGTGCGTACTTAAATCTTTTTCGTCTAATCGTATCATGGGGTAAATATAGAAGATCCATTTGATGGGTGTCGTTTGGAGTTATATTCACAAAGTGTGGTCTTTGTATTCGTTTAGGCGCTGGTAGATAAATTTGCCAAATCGCTTGTTTAGATAACCATTCCTTTGCTGTTTGTTCACTGACACCCGCTGCTTGGCTTAACTTTTTAATTGCTGTTATTCCCTTCCAATATCCTTTTGGCGAATAATAGATCTTGTTCATTTTTTATTCAGCCAATATTATGTGCAACAAAATACACAGCGGTCATGCCAAAGACAATAAACAATATTTCTTGCATCTTTTGTTTTTCTGATGGTTGATAAAAGTCGCTGAATTTTGGTGGGGGCAATGTTTCAACTTGCTGGCCTGTTACTAGAAAATATTCTTTTATTGCCTGGTCAACATCTTTAAATGTGTAAGCTGCATGTCCCTGTTGTTTAAGTCTGTCGTTAATAAAATCTAACTGCTCCATTCTTTGCTTTTCATAGGTGTCTTGTGCAGCAGCTAGTTGCTCCATAGCTCTGTTATGTCTTTTTCTCTCATTGTTATTTTGTAGTTTACTAAATGCGTAATTACTTCCGCTAAAAGCAAGCGCATTAACCACAGCGCCACCAATCATCATTACGAGTGAAGCCATTTTTATAAATGTATTTTTTTTACATATTGATACTGTCTGGAATTATTCCTTGCTTAACTAGAAAATCTTTCGTAGCAAATGAAGCTGTAATAACAGCAATCAGCTTTGCTGAGTCTTCAAAGTCTAGTTTGCCAAGATCTGCTGGTTTTATTTTTAACAGGCTTTTACCAAGCATTGTGTATCCTACACTTAGGCCTCCAATAACAGCAGAATGGTATACAAGGTTAGTAATAGTTTTTTCGGTGCTCATTTTTAAAAAATAAAATAATTATAATTATTAATAAAACATGAACTGCGATGATCTACTACAGCTTCAGGGCAGCCTAAACGTTCCTGAACTTATGATTACAAATGATCAAGTTGATGACCAAGCTGTTATGCGCCAAAAGGAAAGGCTGTATTCTTTGGCGGCGTGTGGAAAAACAAAACAGTACCTTGGAAATGAATTCAGCATAGAACAGATACAACAGATGTCGCCACAAGACATTGTAAAGTATCACAACAGGTATGAAACGCAACTGGGGTCAAGAATGGTAAAAAGTGTTGGACAAACGGTTCTTAGTTTGTACACTAAACTAGTTAGTAGATTTGCTCCCATTGATTCTGAACAAGATTTTATGTATGATTTAACACAGGATCCCGTTTTAACAAAGTCATTAGAGTCTCTAGGATGTGATCTATATTACAGATTTGGAACATTGTTATCGCCATTAATCATGGGATTAATTACGTTTAATCATATAGATTTTATTTCCCTTAAAAATGACCGAGCCAGAAAATCAGCAGAAAACATTGATGGAGAAAGTGACCAGTAAAAAGCCTCCTCATCCTGGGCGCGTTGCAGCAGGGAAAAAATTAGCAGAGTGGAACAAACAAAAAAAATTAATGTTCCGAGCACAGAATGTAACTCATAATGAAAAAACACCAGTTGTGCCAGAGCCACAACAAGAACAAGTTGTTTCAAGTCCCGCAACATCATCATGGATTATTTGGATTAAAAGAGTTAGCATTTTTGGCGTCATTGCTGTTGGTGGGGTGGTTATTACGTTTATAAAACATATAAAGAAAGACAGCAAAAACCAAAGCAGCCCAAAAAATCACAGCCACTAAATACAAAATCTGAACAAAAAAGAATACCAGAACCGCCAACAACAAAAGATCATTTTGATCCATTTGATATGCAGTAATATTTCAAGAACTTAATAAATAATTATAAGTGACTTGAATAAGAACTTGATAATGACTTCATGACAACTTGATGAAAACTTAAATAAGAACTTGATAAGAACTTGAGGTAACTTGATTAAAAACTTAAAGTAACTTGATTAAGAACTAGATTAAGAATTTGGGGTAACTTGATTAAGAACTTGAGGTGACTTAATTAAGGACTTGGGGAAACTTAATTAAGGACTTGGGGTGACTTAATTAAGAACTTAATTAAGGACTTGGGGTGACTTAATTAAGGACTTGGGGTGACTTAATTAAGGACTTGGGGTGACTTAATTAAGGACTTGGGGCGAAAAGTGGAACTGGTAGGACCACTTCTCATTTGATATGTCAGCCACTTGCTTTGTGACTGAACAGGATGTGCGTGGGCGCTGTGCAGTGATTCGTTGTCGGGCTGGCCTGCAACTACTAGTTAAGCGCGATGAAGAACAGAGAAAGAGGCAGCTCACGCTATAGCAAAGAACGTGTTAGCGCACGCCCGCTGTGCGGACAGACCGCGCCGCGAGCCCGGTGAGAGAAGAAACGCAGTAGGCGCGCGAGGCGTGTTTTATTGATTTTTAGGTCAGAACATAGGGAGACACACAGTTTGTAAACAGGACGCTCGGCCTGCTGACTTACTGCGTCGTTATAATTGTGTTGTCTTGGTCTTGCAAAAAAGCTGACAGTCAACCGACTGGTAGTACAGACTGTTTGGGGAACGCAGACACTATTTATTATAGATGACTGTTCGGCCGAAACTGGCTTTCAGTGGAAGACATGCTGGGATAAGTGTGTGGATTTTATGTCAAAAATATAACTCAGTTTTAAAAGACTTTAGAGAACAGTTAAAGACAGTGGTTTTATTTCACATGAAAGATAGAGACGCATTTGATAAATGTATGAAAGAAAACGATGTTATTGAAAACGATCAAGAAAAACGAAGGATTAAGCAAAAACTTAAGTCTCAAAAGTTTTCTAAATTAGTGTTAAAAACAGATAATCCTATACATTATGTATGTTTGTAAAGTGTTTACTATAAGAGAACTATAAAATAGGCATTCTGGGTAAGCCGGCGGAGCAATAGCGAAACCGGCTTCAGCCGGTTGGAGCTGGCGGAGGTGGGTGAGCCAGAATGCCTATTTTATAGTTCTCTTATAACTATGAAACTGATTTCCCAGCGAACACTCCCCATAATCCCAACTCTCGCAGTGTATATAATATACAAGGTTGCCATCAACGCCCTACAAAGCAACCCCTTCTACAATCCCCCACCCACATGTATTCCTTTTCTTCCCCAGTGAATAGAAATGACAAACAGCAATGTAAAGAGTACAGAAACATGACCTGCACCCTCCACCCACATAGCACATCACCCCCTTCCATGTCCAAACCACACACTAGCAGCAACCAACACACCCCACCTCCAAACACATTTCAGCTGCAACCTCACAACACATCTTGGCTACAATTTCCCAGCACAGCACAACTACCACCCTCTAATACCCCTTACAATCCACCAACTCCAAACAATGCCCACCTTACGCTTCACAACACAACACTCCTGCCACCACCCAACACATTACACTTCCAACCCCCCACCGTCACACACATCCCACAGCAGTCAGTACACCCTTCTAGCCCACTACATCCCTTTGCCGTTCAGTTGCTGAACACAATGACTGCTCAGTTCCTGTCACAGCAACACCAACCAGCTCCTCTCCCCATGTCCTCATCGAATTAAATTAATATGTTGCTGTATGCATCCTTATATTCGTATATCATTGCTACATCACCGTCTGTGCATATGTTTATATCCACTTCATATCACATAGGTATGTAGTGCGATATGCTATTTCATCATCCATGTGCCATGTATGTGTGCGCATCTAATGGTTGTGAGCGTGCATATGTTTGTATCCACTTCATATCACATATGTATGCAGTGCGATATGCTATTAATTTTCATCATCCATGTGCTATGTATGTACGCACATATCTAATTGTTATGAGCGCACATGTAATAGTTTTCTACATGCGTGTGTGAGCGCCCACACGTGTGTGTGTGTGTGAGTGTGTGTGTGTGTGTGTGTGTGTGTGTGGTGTGTGTGCGTGCGTGCGTGCGTGCGTGCTTGCGTGCGTGCGTGCGTGCGTGTGTGCGTGCGTGCGTATGCGTGTGTGTGAGTGTATGTGTGCGCGCGTGCACTCGCGAGTGTGTGTGTATGTGTAAATCTATGTGTATTTGTTTGTTTGTTTGTTCGTTTCCTTGTCTGGCCTGCAGCAGTTTGTCGGGTGCCTGTCAGATGTATTGCATACTATTATACGAGTTATTACTCTGATCTCAAGGAGTGCGTTTTGTGGTGTTGTGGACAAACAAAAACTGGTGCGTCGACATCGAAGTGCTGCCACTCGGTGGTTAAAAAGACAGGGCAAAATGTGCTGACATTGGGAGTGTTGTATACAAACAAAAACTGGTGCGTCGACATCGAAGTGCTGCCACTCAGTGTTTAAAAGGACAGAACAAAATGTGCTGACACTGGGAGTGTGATGCGTGCTCGTATTGAGAGACTATACGAGTCATTATCATAGACCAATGTTCATTACCCTTTTTCTTTGAACATTGTTTACCTTTTTTGTAACATAGCAGAAGCCTGCGTCCCTGTTCTAAACTGTAGTGACCATTACGTAATTTGTGTCACATGGTCCAAAAAGGAGTAAAAATTCCCAAAACGGGGCACAAGACAATAACGTACCGTTGCTTTACAAACTTTAACAACCAAGACTTTCTGCATGACTTACTTAACTCAAATCTCTCTTCAGTTTTCCACATAACTGATCCAGATCTTGCTGTTGAATTTTGGATCAAAACATTTACAGAGATATATAATAAACACGCCCCTCGACAAACGATTAGAGTACGGCATGATCCTAAACCGGCATGGTACACTAAAGAGTTACAGGAGGCAGGTTACCTTAGAGATCTGCTTAAACAACATGGCTATGAAGAGGAATCTAGAAAACTGAGAAATGCACTAAATTCACAGAAACGCAGAGAAAAAACAAAATATTATCGAGAACTAATATCATCAAACCAGAACCCAAAATTGGTATGGAGAGCTATTAACGAGCTTACAAACAATCAACCTTCTTCAAAATCAACTGTAATTAAAGACATCTCTGTCGAACAGCTAAAGACACACTTTTGCACTATAGCTAATAAAATTGTCACGACAGATTCTTCCAAATCAAACGATCTTCAGAAACTGAAACAATATTGCCAAGATAAAAACATCACGTCTGAACTTCATATTCCACCAATAACAGTCTTTGAAGTTTATCACTACCTAACGCACCTAAAACAGTCAGGTACCTGCGGGGTAGATGGCCTAGACGGCAAAATCCTCAAACTATCAGCTCCAGCAATTACAGATACATTAACATACTCTCCAATTTATGCATAGACAAAACCCATTTTCCCTATAGTTTAAAAAAAACAACAACCAAAAGTCCTTCCTATCTACAAGGCAGGTGACAACTCAGACCCTGCAAACTACAGACCAATCTCAATCATTTCCTCTGTTTCCAAACCTTTGGAAAAACCCATGAACAAACACACATTACACCACCTTAATACATATCACTTGCTTCATCCAAGACAGTCCGGGTTTCGACACAACCGTTCATGCCACACAGCCCTAATCAACTTAGTTGATGACTGGCTAAATAGCATTAACAACAACAGATATTGTGGTGTCCTATTCATCGATTTCAAAAAAGCATTTGATGTGATAGACCATAACCTTCTTCTTAGAAAATTAAAATCGTATGGCTTATCCACAAAAACTCTTTCGCTTTTCCAATCATATCTCACAAATAGGCAACAGTGTGTGAAAATCAATACAATTTTCTCTTCATTTCAAACACTTTCCTATGGCGTCCCACAAGGCTCTATCCTGGGTCCCTTACTGTTCACACTTTACATTAATGACCTACCTCTCCATATCACATCCACATGTGAACTCTTTGCTGATAATACAACAATACACACAAATCATTCTGATGTTACTGTTCTTGCACAAACTTTACAAGAAAGTGCGAATGACCTCGTCAAATGGACTGAACTAAATCACATGTCGCTTCACCCTAAAAAAATCTAAATCAATGCTTATCACAACCAGACAAAAAAGGCAAAATCTCACCATTAAGTTTCCTCCTGTCCATCTTAAAGATGAATCTGTTGAACAGGTAACATACCTCAAAGTGCTAGGAATAACAATTGATAACAACATTAGTTGACAAGCTCACATAACCTCACTGTGCAAAAAAATTTCACAGAAAGTTTATCAACTCTCCAAAATCAAACGCTTCCTCGACCTGCATTCACGCAAGGTCTTTTTCCAGTCTCATAGTCAATCACACATAGACTATGGATCTACTCAATAGGACTCTGCTAGTGATAACACCCTCAAACCATTACTAAGCCTACACAAGCGAGCACTCAAATTAGTCCTCCTAAAAACTAGTAGTCTTCTGGACTCAGACTATAAAAAGATTCAGGTTCTCCCCTTAAGTCTGAAATTAGAATACAACAAAGGGATCATAATGCACAGGATTGTGTCTTGGAAGGCACCCTCCACATTAGTTCACAGATTCTCAATTAATTCCTCAAGGACTCTACCCAAACTTCATGTCCCTGTTCCTAGAATTGACTTATTTAGATCCAGTTTAACATATTGAGGTTCCTGTCAATGGAACTCGCTCCCTGAATCAACCAAACAACACCAATGCATATCAACCTTCAAACACCATTATTTCAGCCAACTTATGTGCCAGTATTTGCATACTCCGCCATAAATCCACCACCAGCCACGCCACCCTCTTTGCCTTATGTATGAACATGTCTAATTAGAAAGTGTTTTGTATTTGAAATGCACATGTTATTGTGTTTAGTAAGTATGTCTTATGTGAGTATGTGTGTGTATGAGTGTGCGTGCGTGTGTGTGTATGTGTGTGTGTGTGTGTGTGTGTGTGTGTGTGTGTGTGTGTGTGTGTGTGTGTGTGTGTGTGTGTTTCCTACTTCCTCTTGCCCTCTTGTCATTATGTCGTTATGCTTTTATTTCTCTCTCTCTCTCTCTCTCTCTCCTCTCTCTCTCTCTCTCTCTCTCTCTCTCTCTCTCTCTCTCTCTCTTCCTCATAGTTCTCCTGGAATGACTTAATATATTACCTACATGACATCCCCCCTCCTACCCGTGGTGACTGGGTTGTCACTATGCCCCCCAACCCCCCCCCCCCCCCCCCCCCCTCCATTTGTGCCTTTTTTCCCTGGTGCTTCAAAATCGATTGTCTTACATCTCCTTGGTGTTTTGTGATTGGTAGATTGTTCTAAACAAGCTCTTTCCCGCACCCACTCTCGCCTCTTTCTCCCTCTCTCCCTCTCTCTATCGCCCTTCCCTGCACTCCTTTCGCTCCTGCGTCTCTCTCTCTCTCCCTCTGTCTCTGTCTCTCTCTGTCTCTCTGTCTCTCTGTCTCTGTCTCTGTCTCTGTCTCTCTCTCTCTCTCTCTCTCTCTCTCTCCCTCTGTCTGTCTGTCTGTCTGTCTGTCTGTCTGTCTGTCTCTCTCTCTCTCTCTCTCTCTCTCTCTCTCTCTCTCTCTCTCTTACACAAGCGCCTTCAAGTACATGCTCTCCTTGTCCCATCTTCTTATCCTGATGTTGCTCATATAATTTGATGATATGTATTGTTTCATTATTTTCATCAGCTCTTTCCTGTCTTATATTGCACATATTCTGAATGTGTTTGTCTTTAACATGATCTTTTCTATGAATGGTTTCCCTCTCTCTCTCTCTCTCTCTCTCTCTCTCTCTCTCTCTCTCTCTTGCCCCCCTCCCCCCCCCCCCTCAAATTCCATCTCACTTTCCCAAATACCTTCTACGTATTTTCATGTCTCGGAAAATGATTGCATGTTGTGCCTCTCTCTCTCTCTCTCTCTCTCTCTCTCTCTCTCTCTCTCTCTCTCTCTCTCTCTCTCTCTCTCTCTCTCTGTGCGTGCATGTGTGCGTGTATGTGTGTGTTCCAAATTACGTACGTACTTTGTCATATTCATTTTACTGTCTGTTTTTATACATGCTAATTTTTGTACGTTGTAGTACATTTCCATATATTCCCCCTGCTCAGCCCACCCCCCACCCCCGCTCTCTCCTTCCCCTTAATTATTGTTATTTTTACTTTTTGTTTGTTTATTATTTTTTATTTTATTTTTTCATTTCTCTTCTATTTCCATTTGATGTTCCATTATGATTGCATGACCGCTTTGTTTGCTTGTTTGCTTTCTTACATTATTTCATTTCACTGCATCTTGTAGTCCCTACTCAGGCGAGGACTGGATGTAAAAAAGCACGCCAGTGCTTATCTATTATCCTCGCAAATAAAGAATTTTGTCTTGTCTTGTCTTGTCTCTCCCTCTCTCTCTCCCTCTCTCTCCCTCCCTCCCTCTCTCTGTCTTTGTCTGTCTGTCTGTCTGTCTGTCTGTCTGTCTGTCTGTCTGTCTGTCTGTCTCTCTCTCTCTCTCTCTCTCTCTCTCTCTCTATCTGTAATCATTCCATTTTTTAACTGGTTATGTGTGAACTTATTATTTGCTCTGTATGGGTGTTTGCACGGTGTGCGCGTCTCGGTGTATTAGTCATTGTGTGTGTCTTTCTCAGTGTATGTCTGTGTGCATGTGCACATTATTATGTGTGTATATATAAGTGTGTATATCCATGTGTTTGCAAACTTGTGGTGTGTGTGTGTGTGTGTGTGTGTGTGTGTGTGTGTGTGTGTGTGTGTGTGTGTGCGTATGTGTGTGTGTGCGTATATGTGTGTGTGTGTGTGTGTGTGTGTGTGTGTGTGTGTGTGTGTGTGTGATGTGCTTTTTTTACTTTCTTTATTTCTAAGGACAGCCATGTTCATCTTTCTGAACGGAAGTGCGCACCACCCGCAAGTATATGACAGACGGGCACTCAGTTTAGAGGCCAGTCCAATCGGAAATTAAATATTAATACGGCTTATCTTCACAGGAGACAGGTGTCGTCTTACGGTTACTGTTTATTGTCACTCTGTTGTCTCGTTTATCATTTTCTGTTCATAAATCAGTTTTTTTAATGTCCCCTCCTCTCCAAAGGTACAGTATGGGTGCCCACATGATGAGATAAACAGTTACACACTCAACCAGTGATGTCCATATTTACTGAGTTTGGTACATTGTAGTGATGAGGGTATATTATTTACTTACTCGAAAAGAAAAAAAATCAGGATAACATGCATTAAGTTTGAATTCATGTGAAACACTGTGGGATCTCATCTGCTTATTTCTTGCACTGACAAGCAGCAAGTGTATCATGACAATAATGGCACTTCTATGATGTTACTGACTAGAGAAGTGCAGGGAACAGAACCAGAACTTCTACATTATCTTTGTTGGCCTGATAAAAGCTTTTGATACTGTCAGTAGTGAGAGTCTGTGGGTTATGCAGGCCTACTGTCTAAACTCATTTGTCCACCGACGTTTATCAGGATCATAATGATCCTTCATATGAAGTCTCACTTAGTGGAAAATGACGTGTCTGACCCCTTCCCAGTGTGCAATGGAGTGAAACAAGGATGTGCCCTGGCACTGACTTTGTTTAGCATTATGTTCACCAGAATGTCATTGTTCTCTTTACTCTCCTGTACCAATGCACCCCACTTCAGGTCAAGAAGCGCGCATTGTCACAGGTCAATGTGCCAGGTGAATGGCTGTCCAAACGGGAAGCGTTTGCAGGAACTGGACCAGATTTTTCCGCTGCCATCACAATAAGGATCATGCCAGTGGTTGTAGTGACATGTCAGGTGTTTCAGTGATTCACTGTATCTATAAATGAAACCAGTTTACAATCTAAGCAGAAAAAAATGTCCCCTCTTTTCAGTTAAAGTGTAGTAAATTATAACAACAACAACCAAAAAGTTCTTTTGAACGATAATCGGTTATAGTAAACTCATCCCTCAAAAGTTTATTATGCGGCAGTCGATTATAGTAAAATCAGGCTCCACAAGTTTATTTTAAACGATAATCGGTTATAGTAAACACAGCCACAAGCAGTTTATTATAAACGATGTCACCTATAGTAAACCTCCGGTTATAGTAAACGGGTCAGTGGGTCCCAAGGGGGTTTACTATATAACCACTCAACACTTCT
>JAMYXO010002230.1:0-24767 GCA_033310375.1 Conus canariensis
GGGGGGAAAATTTTTTTTGGCTTAAAAATCCCTTCCCGTTTACCCACCGCAAACGTTACCTGATTCATTTTTCGGGGAAGGTGAAAAAGGCGGGCAAAAAAGAAAAATGGGAGGGGGGACCGGCCTTCCCATCCTGTACAGACACGGTGAACTTTCAAACAGGTGGGTGACCCTAAGGTTGTTACTTGAAAACGTTAAGATCAATCTTTTTTTTTTTGTTTTGTTTTTTTCAAGTACAAAACTCCCAGGGTGTAGCGCTGTTTATTGTCTAAATCCGAAAGATTAGCACGCAGACCACCACTGCGAGTCTGGTAAAAAAAGGGGGGGGAAAAAAAATTGCAACAATGCGAGACTAGAACCCCGACCCTTTCCCATTTTCTAGCTTCCCTCTGTATTGTGCGCGCCGCGCGCGCGCGCGCGGTGTGTGGTGTGTGTGTGTGTGTGTTGTGGGGTGTGTGTGGTGTGGGGGTTGGGTGTGGTTGTGTGTGTGTTTTGTGTGTTCTGGGGGGTCTGTGTGTGTCTGTGCGTGTCGGGGTGTGTGTGTTTAATCCATTAGCTCGCGTGCCCATCTAAACATGCGCCCCTGGAGCTGAAACTAGCGACTTACAAACACAAACCAAACAAAAAAAACAAACAAAAAAACAACAAAAAAACAAAAAAAACGTTTGTTGAAGATAAAACGAGCCCCTGTTTTTAACGTTTACAAAACTTTTTTCCTCTGAAAAGGGGAAGCGGCGATGTTTTTAAAAAACAAAAATTGTGTATACAAATTAAAACTTTTTTTGACTGACGGCCCCAGAAAAGGGCCTTTCTCTTAAAAAAAGATAAAAAGAAAAAACAACAACAACAAAAACAATAAGGGAATCGCTTTTTAAAAATTGCAACAACAACAACAACAATAGCAAAACAACAAAACAACGAATCGCTTTTTTTGGGGAATTGCGGAGAAAAAAATAAAAACAGAAAAATTTTTCCTTAGTTTAATTAAAAAAAGAGTTCACTTTAGCTAAAAAAAACAACAACCAAACAAACAAGCAGGGAAACAAAAAATATAGGAAAAAAAAAACATTTTTTCACCAGTAAAGAAAATTTTTATAAGGAAAGGGGAATGGAGGGAAGGGGGGGGGGGGACGAGGGGGGGGGGGCGTTCGTGACGCTTTGCTATTTTGTTCTCGTACAAAAAAGTACCTTTTCACCATATATTAGCAAAAAAAGAAATTTAAAAAAAAAAAAAAAAGGCCAGCGCCAATATTTAAAGGCGTGGAACACGCACTATTTCTCAGACTGTAAAGCATAACTTTGTTTAACCATTTTTGTACGCCCTTTTTTTATTTTTATTTGGGGGGGGACATTTGGGCTTTTTAGTGTTTTTTTTGGAAACAAAAACTATAAGTTTTTTTGACGAAACTTTAAAGCGTTGTTTCCATCCTCCCGCTCATCTCTTGTCCCCCCCGCAACACTTACATCTTCCCAAACCGTTCCCCCCCCCCCCCCCCCCCCCCCCCCCCCGTCCTCTCCCCCCTCCTTCCTCTCCCCTCCCTTTCCCTCTCTCCCTCTTCTTCTTCCTCCCCTTTCTCTCCTCCCTCCCCCCCCCCCTCTCCCCCCTTTTTTCCAAAAACATGGCATTTTCCCCAAAAAGGAGAGAGAGAGAAGAGAGAAGAGAGAGAGAAAGGGGGAAGAAAAAGAGAGAGGAGAAAACAATGTTTATTTTCCTCATCCTATGATATTTGGGAAAGGGGAAAAACTAACCATTGGGAGAATACAACCACGGGCCGAAAAGAACAACCAAACACAAAAATTAACGGGCACTTAAAGAAAAAAATAAAAAATTAAATTTTTTTTGTGGGATCACTTTTAAAAAAACCTTAAAATTGTACTGATAAATATCAGGTTTTAAATACCAACATACTAAGATTAACTTTTAAGTTTTTCAAGGCAGTTGTTTTTGTTTTTTCTTTTAAGCCATGCATTGAGAAGAGGAAGAGGAAAAAGGGGAAAACAACAGACCGACAACAGACAGAAAAAAAAACAGACGGGGCAGATTTGCCGATAACCTAGGCGATGTTCAAAAAAATGGGAAACCCGAATTTTTTTTAAATTACGTAATAAGAAGTTTTACCCCTAATACACCTAACCACTAAACACGCTTTCCCCCCCATCTTCCACCACTTGTTAGTCCCACTGCTTTTCCAAACTGTGTGCTTTAAAGTTATAAAATTTTCACGCGTGTGGGTGTGGGTTTGTGTTTTTTGGGGCTCTGTGTGTCCCCGTGCGTGTGTTTTTTTTTGGGGTGCGTGCTTTAATCAAATTTTGCAGTGTTAATGAAGCTTTTGGGGAGAAAAGGACGAAAAACCAAATACTGAACGAAACAAAAAACGCATTTTTTGCTTCAAGGGTTTTTATGTCTTGGGTTTGGGGAGATTTGAAGAAAACAACCTACGCAGTTTTCTTTTTAGTTTTTTTCTTTGACTGTCTCTGCTTTTTTTTTGCTTTTAAAAAAAAAACATTTTTTTTTTTTTTTTTTGTTTTGTTTTTTGACAAAAATCGAAGCAAACCATCGTCCCCTTATTTGCTTACTACAAACAATCTCTTTAGTGGCACATGTTACAGACCCCGTCACTGAATAAACAATTGTATTTGATTCAATTTTTTTTGCATTGTTTTTTCCACGTAATGATTGTATTATATTGTTTTGGTGTTTTTGTGTTGCATTGTGTTATTGTAAAAAATGTATTTATCGTATCGTATTGCCAAAGAAATCACGGGATCCCCTCACTGAAGGAAAAAAAAATGGGGCCGGATTGTTTCTTCAGTGTTGCCAAACCAGGGCCATTCCAAACAGTCACAGAAAGAACCAAATTCATGGGCCTTGGGAAAATGGTATAATGAAAGCCCCGAAAGACACACAAAAGCAAAAGAAACCAAGCAGATGGCGGGGGGAAGGCTTTGGGGGGAACCATTGAACCAGTGGGGGGCTCCCTGGCAAATACAAGGTCCCCGGGTCTGCAGTTCATGCTGGGTACCAAAAACTCCTATGGCCTCTTTTTGATATACGACATCTGCACCAGCATAGAGAGGCAAAAGGAAAAGGCCCAAAATAAAACAATTTTCACAAAAATGTTTGGGGGGTCCCACCCTGTCTGACGACATAGCACTGAAAATTTGTCGCCAAGCAAAGCTGAAACAAACCCCACTGAAATCCACCTGGGAGGAAAAACAAACGGGGAAGATCAGACTTCAAAGCAGCTGGAGGACTCAGGAGACAAGGTGGTAGAAGCAAAATCAAGGGCCCCACGAAGACAGGCAAAAATGGAAAGTTAAAAGAGGCGATGGATTCTGCAAAAGAAAGCTCAAGATCCGAGGGAAAAAAAGGACACACACAACCAACAACAAGGACTGGGGTGACCCAAAACGAATGGTGGTCCCAAAGGCCAAAGGAAAAGCCAAAAAAGACTGATGATTCAGGGGGATGAGAAAAGAAGAAGACCAAAAAAAAACTCCAAAAAGCATTTCCCCCAAAAAAGCCACAAGGGCAATTTGGGCAACGGGGAGAATGCACTCCCAAAGAACTCACTTGGAATACATTGGGGGCATGGCCCCCTCAGGAACCCCGTTCATTCTCAGATCTGCATATGACCCTTCCTCCCTCCCCGGAAAAAACCTGGGGTTTAAATGGGGGGAAAAACAGACGATCCGCATGCCCCCTCCCATGAAAAAAAAAAAACAGTGGAGCCCTTTCCTAACCTTTAAAATAGCCCTGGCTCAAGGGAAAGGGACCCATGGAGGCAAAAACCAAGTCTCAAAGAGATTTTTACAAGTAGTCCCTGGGGTAGTACCAACACCACAAAAGGGAAAAAAACAGGACTCCAAAAACCCCCGCAAAAATCTTCACGGCTGGAGGCAAACAAATCATGGCCAAGAACCCAAATCCACCGCAACAAAAGCAGGCAGATCTGCTGGAAAAGGGCAAAAGACTGGGAGTGGCACTGCAAACCCCTCCCCAAATGGAAGAGTCACCCAGAGATCAAAACACAAGAGTGGCATGAAAACCCAACATAGTAAAAATCCAAATCTAAGTCAACCAAGCAGGCTGATATGAAACGAGCTCACAGAACCATATGGAACGAAAAGGGGGCAGCTCAATCTAAAAGACTGAAAATAAAAGCTGACTGGCAAACAGCCTGAGGAGAGAAGGCTATCAGGGCAAAAAATCCTCACTGCAGAAATTGGAACAGGGGGTTTGTAGGAACGTCTGCATACAGCCTCAGAAACATTCTCCATTTTTCAGGGAAGGAAAAAAAACCAGAGCCCCTGGGAAAAACAATTGGGGAGAAAACGGCAGAAAAGTTTTCAAGCGGGTCTGGGGCAAGGAGGAAAAAAAATGAACTTTATAAAGCAAAAAATTTCCTACAAAAATCAGGTGTCCCGTGGCTCATGGTTAAAGCCGGGGAGTCATTAAGTGGGGAAAAATGGATTCCCAGAGGTCATGGTTCGGGAAACCCAAACCATGGCTCCCCTCCCCAAAATGGGGAAAAAAAAAAAAGGGGCAGCAAGGGACACCGGGGGTCATGAACCCGGGTGGTGGCCCAACCCCCCTAAAATGCAGGGGATAAGGGGCCGAAACACCTTTTTTTTTGAAAGGGGGGCTTTTTTCCCCCTGAGGACCCTTTTTCTGCCACGCTCTCCACGAGTTTTTTTTTCCCTTTCTACTTTTATTTATCGTATCGTATTTTATTGTTTTTTGTATCGTATTTTTACGATTTGTATCGAAAAAATTTTATCGTACGAATCGTATTTGTATGGGATCATATCGTAAAATGTGGGTTTGGGCATTACTTCATTCTCAAACACAAAAACAAAATGTTTTATTTACGAAAAAAAACGGGGATGTTCAATATCAGAAAAAATTGCATCGCCAAGGTAAAAATGCCTTGCCCAAAATTCCCTTTTTTTTTTTCCCCCCGTGATTTTTCTGGGGGTTGGGTGGGTCGCCCCACATGGGTTATTGGCAGAATGTGCCAAAAACACCAACTGCTTTTCGCTGGTCTAAAAACCATTGCGCGCAAAAGGGTCTCTTTGGATTGTCTTTATTTCAAATAAAGATGTGCCCTAACACGGGGTTTGGGGTGCAAGTGTGGGGGTGTGTGTTTTTGGGGGGTTGTGTGGGGTGGGGTGTGTTTTGTGGGGGTTTTGTGGGGTTTTGTGTATAATATGTTGTTTGTTTATGTATGTCTGTTTCTATGCACATGCATATGGGGATGTGCGCATGTAAAAGTATGTGTGTTCACGTAGTACGGAGGTCTCCACGTGCGTATGTATGTATTAACTAGTTTTTGTATAGGTATGTTTGTAAGCATGGGTAAAAAATTTTTAAAAATAAATAATATCTATTTTTGCAGACAGAAGACACGTTACTCTTTATATTTTTTTTGTCATTACCCAAAGAGCCGTTTGACAAGGGGGGGGGGGGGGGGGGGGGGGGGGGGGGTAACAAAACAAAAACATTTCCCTCTTCCCTTTCCTGAAAAAAAGTACCATTCAAAAACCTATTTGTAAACAAATCAAAGGTTTTCAAAAAAAAAAAATGAATTCGTAAAAGTTTCCCCATGTCCTCACGCACAAGGAGTAATGCAGTAAAGGTTTTTTTTTTTTTTTTTTAAAACGAAGATGACTCGACCCTCCACCAGTCAAATGATACATTGAAACTTAAAATGATCTCTTCCAATTACACAGAGAAAAGAGAAGAAAAAGAGAAGAGAGGGAAAAAAGAGAGAGAGAGAGAGAGAAGAGAGAAAAAGGGGAAAGAGAGAGTTTGTTTTTTCCCCACACCAGAATAAACAATCCTTCGTCCTGTGATTGGTAAGAGAGATAGTCTGGCATTTCAAAATCCTGGGGTCTGTTTTGTCCCGCGACCCCACTGCCCCACTGTGTTTTTCTGGTTTAAAGTAGTTTTCGGATGAAGCTGTTTTTTTCCCCTTTAAGGCTCCTTTGGTTCAGTTCCCTTCGGGTAGTTTTTTTTGGGTGTCCCTTTCGGTGGAGCCCCTTCGGGGGGTTCACCTTTCAGTGGCAGACGCCAAGTTTTTTCTTCCAAGTTTTTTTTTTTTCTTTTCTTTTTTTTTTTTTTCTTTTTTTCTTTTTTTTTTTTTTTTTTTTTTTTTTTTTTTTTATGAAAACTCTGATCCCCACCTTTCTGTGTGCGAAAAAGGTGGGGAAAGAAGAAGACGTCCCGGGACGATATAAAGTGACCTTTTCCCTTTTCATGTCGCAATGCGGAGCAACGGAGAAGGGGTGAAATTCATTTCGGCCCCCCCGCCGGTCCCCCGCCTTACTATTTTGAAAATTTTTTTAAAAAAAAAACCCTTTTTTTAAAAATGATTTTTTTTTAAAAAAACCCAAAAAGGGGGGAAAAAAAAGGGAAAAAAAGAAAAGGGGGGGGGGGAAAAAAAAAGGGGGGGAAAAAAAGAGAGAAAAGAAGAGAGAGGAAATTTTTTTTTTAAAAAAAAAAAAATTTTTTTTCCTTGGGGGGAAAAAAAAAGGGGGGGGGGTTTTGGGCCCCCGGGGGGTTTTTTTTTAAGGGGGGGGGGGGGGTTTTGGTTTTTTTTTGGGGGGTTTTCCCCTTTTTTTTTGGGGTTTTTTGGGGGGGGTTTTTTGGGGGGTTTTTTTTTTTAAACCCTTTTTAAACCTTTTTGGGGGGGGTTTTTTTTTCCCCCTTTTCCTTTTTTTTTTCCCCCTTTTTTTTTTTAATTTTTTTTTTTTTTTTTTTTTTTTTTTTTCCCCCTTTTTTTTTTTTTTTTTTTTTTTTTCTTTTTTTTTTTCCCCCCTTTTTTGAAAATTTTTTTTTAAAAAAAAAAAATTTGGGGCCGGGCCAAAAATTTTTCCCCCCTTTTTTTTTTTTTTTTTTTTTTAAAATTTCCTTTTCCCCCCCCCCCCGGGGTTTTTTTTTTTGGGGGTTTTTTTTTTTTTTTTTTTTTTTTTTTTTTTTTTTTTAAAAAATTTTTTTTTAAACTAACCCCCCCAAAAATTTTTTTTGGGGGCCCCCAAAAAAAAAAAAATTTTTTTTTTGGGGTTTTTTTTTTTTTAAAAAAAAATTTTTAAAAAAAAAAAAAACCGGCCCCCCCCCCAAAAATTTTTAAAAAAAAAAAAAAAAAAATTTAAAAAGGGGGGGTTTTTTTTAATTTTAAAAAGGGGCTTTAAAAAAAATTTTTTTTTTAAAAAAAAAAAAAAAAAATTTTTTTTTTTTTTGGGGTGGGTTTTGGGGGGGGGGGTTTTTTTTTTTTTTGGGGGGGGGGGGGGGTGGGGGCCCCCCGGGGGGGTTTTTTTTCCCCCTTTTTGGGGGGGGTGGGGGGGGGGGGTTTTTTGGGGGGGGGGGGGGGGGGGTTTTGGGGGGGTTTTGGGGGGGGGGGTTTTTTTTTTTGGGGGGGGGTTTGGGGGGCCCCCCCCCCCCCGGGGGGGGGGGGGGGGGGGGGGGGGTTGGGGGTTTTTTTTTTGGGGGGGGGGGGGGGAAAAGGGGGAAAAAAAAAAAGGGGGCCCCCGGTTTTTAAAAAAAAAAACCCCCCCCCCCCCCCCCTTGCCCCCCCCCCCCCCCAAAAAAACCCCCCCCCTTTCCCCCCCCAAAAAAAAAATTTTTCCCCCGCACCCCCCCTTTTTTCCCCCCCCCCCCCCCCCCCCAAAAACCCCCCCCAACCCCCCCCCCCCCCGGGAAAAAACCCCCCCGGGGGCCCCCCTTTTTTTTCCCCCCCCCAAAAGGGGGGGTTTGGGGGGGCCCTTTTTTAAAAATTTTTAAAAAAAAATTTGGGGGAAAAAAAAACCCCCCCCGGGGGGGGGGGGGGGGGGGGGGGGGGGTTTTTTTTTTTTTTTTGGGGTGTGGGGGGGTGGGGTGGGGGTATGTTTTTGGGGGGTGCCGGGGGCGCCCCCCCGGGGGGGTTTTTTGGGGGGGTGTGTGGGGGGGTGTGGTGTGGGGTGGGGGGTGTTTTTTGTGTTTTGGGGTTGTGTTGGGTTTTTTTTTCATTAACCCGATTTTCTGGAAACCCCGCCCCGTGGAAAAAAAAAAAAAATAACCGATTTTTTCCTTGGAAATTCCCCCGGATGGGTTTTCCGGGTTTTAAGCCCCCCCCCCCCCCGCCCCCCCCCCCCCCCCCCCCCCCCCCCTTTCCCCCCCCCCCCCCCCCCGCCCCCCCCCCCTCCCCCTTTTCCCAAACCCAACCCTCGCGACCCCCCCCCCCCCCCCCCCCACCCACCGCCCCCCTTCCCCCTTCAATCCCCAAAACCTCCCCCCTTCCCCCCCCCCCCCCCCCCCAAAAAAAAAAAAAAGAAAGGAAAAAGCTTTTTCCCCCGTCCCCCCCCCCCTTTTCCCCCGCACGCCAAAGGAATTTTTTTTCCCTTTTTTAGTTTTTAAGAGGGAACCCTAAAGAACCTTTTTTGAATGTAGTGATAGGCCAAAGGGGGGGCTCAGAAAGGCCCCGGGGGGAAACCCCCTAAAACATTCGGCCCCTTAATGTAAAAAAAGGAAAGAAAAATTACCCGGAAAGGAAACTGTTTTTTTGAAGGGGAAAAACCAAAGGGGAATACATTCCCAACTTTTAATTTTTTTAAAGTTTTTTTGGTTTTTTTTTTTTTTTTTAATTCCCCTTTTTTTTTGAGGAAAAATTTCGCAAAAAAAAAATTTGAGTTCTCCTCTTCCCCCTTCCCCCCTCTTCCTCCCTTCCCCCTCCGCCCTTTTCCCCTCTCCCCCCCTCCCCCTTTTTCTCTTCCCCTCCCCCAAACCCTTTTTTTTTTTTTTTTTTTTGTTTTGAATGAAAAATACAAACAAAACCAAAAAAAGGCCGCCCCGCGCCCCCATGCCCCCCCATAAAATCAGTAAAATTTCTGTATCACATTTTACCCCGCCAAAAAATTTAAAAGTGAATTTTTTAAGTTTGGGGCGCGCCGCCGGGCCCCGGCCCCTTAAGGCCCAAAGCAAGCCCCCAAAACGCAAAGCACACAAAGCAAAATTTTTACCAAAAAACACACCAAAAAAAAAAGCCCTAAAACATACACACACACCCGCGGGCGCGGCCCGCGCCGCGCCGCCAAGCATGCAAAGCACGCAAAAAGCACTTTACATATAAAACAAAAACCTTTTGGGTTTGGGTTTTAAAACGTTTTTTGGGAGCCTTTTTTTCCCTTTCCGAGGAAAAACGCTAAAAATAAGGGGATTCATTATAAAAAAATAATTAAAAATTAAAAATTTAACCCAAAAGGGAAAAAGAAAAAAGAGAGAAAAGGGGAAAAAAGAAAAGAGAAGAAAAAGAAAAAACTAGGGGAGAGAAACCCTGGAAAAGAGAAAAAGAAAAAAGAGAGGGGACACAAAAAATGCATACGTACATGCATGTTTTCATGCGTAAAATAAAATCATACAATTTCATCAATCATTTTTCCCAAACATTCTTAAAATGGCCCTGGGAAAAAAAACCCAAACATGCGCCTTTATAATAAAAACATATTTTTTTTTAGGTTTTTTTTTTTTGTTTAAATTTTGGGTGGGGAAAAAAATAAAACGGAAAAGTTGGGAAAAGGAAAGGGGGGGTAAAAGTTTTAAAAACCCCCCCCCCCCCCCTGAGGAGGGGGAGAAAAAAGGGGAGGGGAGGGGGAGAGAGAGAAGAGAGAGAAGAGGGACAGAAAAAGGGGGGGAAAAAAACGGGAACCGGTGGCAGGGGGTTTTCCCGTGGGCCCCTGACTCTGGGTTCCCCGTGGAAAAAGGGGGGCCAGTGGGGGGGTTTTGGGTTTTTGATTTTTATGTGGAAAGGGGGTTTAAAATGGGGGCCGGAAAATTTGAAAAAAAGAAAAGAGGGACTTTCCCCCCCCCCCCCCCCCCCCGAGACAGAGAGAGAGAAAGGAAGGGGAAAAGGGGTAAAAAGTTCATTTTTTCCCCCCTTTCCCCCCCCCCCCCCCCCCCCTTCGCAAATCTAACCCCCCCGGCCACCCGGGGAAAACCTGAAAATTTTTTAGGAAAATTTTTAAAATTAAAAAAGGTTTTTAAAATTTTTTTTTTTTCCTCCCCTTTACCCCGGAATCCAGCTTGAAAAACCTTGGGCCCCCCCGCCTCCTTTTTGCCACTTTCCTTTTCCCGGGGGTCCCCGGTTTTTTTTTTTTTTTTTTTTCCCTCCCTTGGGAACTGAGAGGCCCGGTTTTTTTATTAAGGGTTGGGATTTTCAGACGTTTTTTTCCCACAAAAACCCCCCCCAAAACTTTTCCCAAAATTTTTTTCAGTAAGGGGAAACCTTTTAACCCCGAAAAGCCCCTTTTCCCTCCCACCAGGCTGTTTGCCAGAAATTCCCGCAAAACTTTTTCCCCGTCTTTTTAAAAAATTTTTAGCTTTCCTCCCATTTCCCGGGTTTTCCCCCCAAAATGGGCCAAACCCTTGGGGCTCGATCCCCTGAAACAGCCCGGGTTTTTTGGAAATGTGATTTGGAAAATAAAATAAAAGCCCCCTGGTCCCCCATGCCAAATTCCCTTTGGCCCGAAAGGGCCCCTCTGGGGGACTCTTTTCCCAATTTTTGGGAGGTCCCCGCGTGCACTCCCTCATATTCCCCCCCCCTCCCGCAGAACCCCCCCTGGGCCTGCATGTTCCCCAGTGGCCCCTGTTTTTTCTTGGCCATGATTTGCCCGCCTCCGCGGAAGAAATTTTTGGGGGGGGGTGGCCCCTTTTGGAAATCCCCTATTTTTTTTTTTCCTTTGGTGGTGGTTTGGAAACTTAAACCCACCCCCTAAAATTTTTTACAATCTTCCTTTTTTAGCCCCCTTTGGGTTTTTCCCTCCCTTGGGGAACTTTCCTTTTAGCAGGGCCCCCTTTTTTCATGAAACTTTAAAAACATGCTTCACTGTTTTTTCTTTTTTATGGGGAGAAGGGGGGGCCCCTGGCCAAAAGGGTCGTTCCCCGGTTTTTTTTTTTTTTTTTCCCCCCTTCACCAGGTTTTTTCATTTTAGGGGGCAGGAAAAAAACATAAAAGCAGATCTGGGGGAAAAGGGAAGGCCCCGGGTTCCCCCAGAGGGGCCCAATTTTTCCCCAAAAAAAGTTTCCCCCTTTTCCAAAATGAAAATTTTTTTTTTTGGAAATGGGGATTCTCCCCCCCCGGGTTTTTCTATTGGGGCCCCCCCTTTCTTTGGGTTTTGGGTGGACCTTTCTTTTTTTGGGGGTCCTTTTTTTTTTTGGGGCCCCTTCCCTTTTTTTTCTCATCTCCCCGAATCCCTCCCCCGTTTTCCCTTTTGGGTTTTTTTTCCTTTTTAAGGGCCTTTTGGGAACCCCCCAGTCCCCGTTTTTTTTGGGCAACCCCCCGTCCTTTCCCCGTTGGGGCCCGTGGTTTGGGCCCTTTTTTTATTTTCTCTTGGGTCCCCCTTTTTGAAATTTTTTTTTTGCAGAAAACCATTTTGCCTTTTTTGAACTTTTTCCCTTTTTCCCCCGCCCCGTCTTCCCCTTTTGGGGCCCTTTTAAAATTTTCCCTTTTAAACCCGGGGCCCTCAAAAGAGGGTTTTCCCCCCAGCATGGGTTTTTGGAAAATTCCCGATTTTTTTTTTCCTGCTTTTTTATTTTTCCCAGGGAAAGGGGTTTTTTTAGTGGGTTTTTTTTCAGTTTTCTTTTGGGGGACAGGGGAAAAGCGCCCATTGGGCAGTTTTTAAAAAGGGGTTTGGGGCCCCCCAAGCCTTTTTCCCTTTTAAAAATTTTTGATTTGCTTCCAATGCCTCCACTATGCTGGTGCAGATGGTCGTATATCATCAGAGCCATAGGAGCTTTGGTATCAGCATGAAAATGCAGACACCAGACCTTGTATTTTGCCAGGGAGCCCACACTGGTCAATTTGTTTCTCCAAGCCTTCTTCCCACATCTGTTTGGTTTTCTTTTTTTCTCTTTGTGTGTCTTTCAGCGTAATCATCATACCATCTTTCCAAGGCTCTTGACATGGCTCTTCTGTGAAATGTTGGAATTTTGGCCTGGTTGGCAAACACTGAAGACCACAGATTCGGCCACCTTTTCCTTTCCCTAGTGAGAGACTCCGTGATTCTTTGGCTTGAATTCAATTTGTGGATAGGCAACTAATGTCGTCCAGCCTTTCACACATGATTGTCTCGTCTCTCTCTGGATTTAAATCACTGTAGTGGTCATCCATGAAAGGCCTTGAAAAGGGGGGCATCTTGTAATTCCACGCCAAAGGTCTGTTTTTTTTTGCGTTGCTTGTTGGCTCTTTCAAGATGACTTTCCATTGCCAACACGAACAGTATTTGGGGAAAATTGCACAGCCCATTTGCAATGCCCCACTTCCAAGTTTGATCCAATCTGTTGTGTACTCCTTGGTAGAGAACCGCATTGAGAAGCCATTGAAGTACTTCTTTTAGCATGTCGCAGATGTTCTTTGGCACTTGGTACATCTCAAGAGCCACTGTACATCTCCATGGGGTACAGATCCATATGCGTTTGCCAGATCAAGCCACACTACGTCCAGGTCTCTCTTTTCTGTTTTTGCTCTTTGGATTGCGTCCCAGATCATTGTGGCGTGTTTTCTGCACAGCCAGCCCCCGCCTGGGAATGCCCCACCTTTCTGGACTGACACATCCAAGTACTTGTTTTTCCCATGAGGTACTTGGTCAGCCTTGCTGCCATGACAGAGAAGAAGATTTTTTTCCCTTCGACGTTCAGTAGTGACATTGGCCTGAAACTGGCTGATGTACCTTTTGAATTTTTGCTCTTTGGGGAAGTAAAACAACCATCTGCCGTCATCCACTGGCCGGCTGATCTTCTGGTTTCTCCAAGCTGAATCGCAGCGCCTGTGGAGCCACTCCAGCACCTTTGGGACATTTTCTTGTACAGGGGGTAAGGTAATTTTTCCCTTTGGCCCTGGTGATGATTTTGGCTTTGGCTTTGTCGCCACCTTCTTTGATTTTTTTCCGCCAACGTTGGAAGGCTTTTCCCCTTTAACTTTGTTTCCTTCAGGGTTGGTTGGCCCCACAGAACCTTGAAGTCACAAGTGGTGCTTTGCTTCTGTGAATCAGAGTATGTTTTTCCCCCTGAATTGCTTTGCTAAAAATCAAGAACCTCCTCCCTTTGTTTCACACTTAGGGTCCCAGGATTTTTTGGCTTGCTCAAAATTGTTTTTGGCAACTGGAAAGGAAGGGGTCTCTGAAGAAGCGCACTTGTGTTTTCTTCTTTTTTGCTTTCCTTCCTCTTCCTCGCAGATTCCGCTTTGCTGAGGGCGCTGTGTTTTGGGTTCAGGTCTTTCCCGAGTTTCTCCAAGCCTTGTTTTTTCAGCTGGCAGTGCGGTCTTTCATTGCTTCTTGAGGTTTTTTCCTTTTGGACCCCTGGATCTTTGTCCCATCTGTTCTTGGCGTCTGGATTTCTTTGGAGGATGTTTTCTCTTTGGTATTTTTTTGCTCCCATAGGCGTCTTTCCCACATGTTTGGCATACACAGTGTCCCCCCCAGATGTGGGGTAGTTTGTGTTTCCAGGGTGCTTTCCCCAACAGTGCATCGAGTCTTTTTTGGACGATTTTGTGCCATCCAGTTTCTCCAATTTTTCAGTTTCGTTTGGGTCGTGGCAGTTGAGTTTCAGGCGCCTGGCATCGAGGGCCTGTGCAATTTCCTCATCCGAAACCAACAGCGTGGATGTCCTTGGCACTGGGTTTAAATCCTGGCCTTTTGGGTTTTTTTCCGACGTCTTATCTGCTGATGCAGTGGCGCTGCTGCTCGTTCAGATGAGTCTTGACACATCCACTTCTTTGTTCTGTGGATCTTCTTATGCCACGGTGGTAGCGAAAAAACCTTTCCACAGACACAAAGGAATATTCCATTTGGTCCCATGTTCATAGTCCGTTTTTTTGGGGTTTGCAGTCGTGATTGGTTGAGCACCGATGGGGTTCAATCATTTTCTTTTCCCCCTTTCGGTGAAATCCTGGGAGCATCTTTTTCTTTTTGTACTTAGTAGCCACATGTTGAAGGGGAAAGTTGGGGAGGCCAGCCCCCCAGAGCCCTTGTTCTGGTCTTTTTCCAGTGTCCTCCGGTCTTTCCCCGGACGTCCTCCGGCCTATTCCCGGAAGTCAATGGTTTACCCATTTCATCAGTAGAAAAAAAACTCGTGGAGAGCGTGGCAGCAGAAAAGTCCTCCAGAAGAGAAAGCCCCCTTCAAGCAAGTTGTTTCGGGCCCTTATCTCCTGGGCACTCCCAGGGGGGTTGGGCCCCCACCCGGTTTCCCTGACTCCGGATGTCCCTCTGCTTGCCCTTTTTTTTTCCCATTTTGGGACGAGCCCATGGCTGGGATTCGAACCCATGACCCTCTGGACATGCTCATTTTCCACATAAAATATACCTACGGTGCAAAGCATACATACAACTAACATAACATACATGCACACATACAATAACAGCATATAGAAATACATACATACAAACCATACATATATACATGCATATAGAAATACATACATACAAATGCGTAAATCCATTGTCTGGTATACATACATACATGTAAGCAAAACAGAGAACTACATTATAGGGCCCGCATACGTGGCACTTACGGAGAATCAAGCCATTCAGTGGAAGAGAGAGAGGAGAGAGAGAAGAGAGAGAGTAAGAGAGAGAGAGAGAGAAGAAGAGAGAGAGAGAGAGGGGAGAGAGAGAGGAAACTGTCCATGCCCCTCCCTGTCCACTGCTCCTACCCCCTCTTTCCCAGCCTCCCTTCCCCTTTCTTTCCTTTCTCTTTTTTTCCCCTTTTATTTCTTTTTTTGGTTTTTTCCCACCCTTCTCTTTCTCCTCTCTCTTACTCTCTCTCTCCCCCTCCTCCCCACTCGTCTCTCTCTTTCTCCCCTCTCCCCTCTCACCCTCCTCTCTCTCTTCTTCTCCTCCCCTTCATCCTCCAGAAGTTACAAAACTATTTGTTTTAAAATATCTGATGCAAACAACAAATGCTTTTTTAAACCCGTTTTTTTCCAATGGGGGCCCATCTGCTGTGCACGTTCAGTGCAAACGTATTTAAAAGAGGATGAATTCTGGAAAGGTGAACAAAATTTCCCTGGGTGAGCGGATTTTTCGAGTCCGTTTTTTTGAAAGCTAAAAACGTATTAATTAGAAAGGGAAAACTGTTTGGGGGAACAATTGTTCCATTTTTCATTTTTTGTTTTAGTCCTTAACGAACAAGACAAGGGAAAAAAAGTTTAGAGAAAGCTATGTTTAAAGAAAAAAAGAAAGAAAAAACGATGAATGAATGAAAATGAATTGAACAAATTTGAATGAATGAATAAATTTGAATAAAGAATGAATGAAATTGAATGAATGAATGAAGAATGAACGAACTAATCATGAAACGGGGAAAAGGGATAAGTGTGAAGCAAGAAAAGAAATGCTCCTAAATCATGTTTTATAACTTACTGGGTATTATGCTGAAATAATGAAATAGCACGAAAACAGGAAGGGCAGAAAAGACAACAGGACAGACGGACGGGGGGACGGACGGAGAGAGACGGACAGACAGCGGGGGACGGACGGACGGGGGAGGACAGAAGGACAGACGGACGGGGACGGGGAGAGACAGACAGACAGACGGGACGGACGGACGGGGCAGAGTTCTGAGGCTGGGTTGGTAGGGGAGGTCAAGGAATGAACGGAAAGAAGGTGGAGACAAAAAGCAAAGCGAAAAGGATGGGAGGGGGGGGGGGGAGGGTAGGGGGGTTGTTTGGGTGGATGACGGGGAACCAGCCAGTAAGTCAGATAGACGAAAAGAACAAATTTAACGAACTTTAAAAAATTTCACAATACAGGGAGAGAGAGGGGGGGGGGGGGGGGGGGGGGGAGGGGAGGGAGGGAGAGAAAGAGAGAGAAAGAGGGGAGAGAGAGAAAGAGAGAGAGGGGGGAGAGGCAAAAGAAACACCTTTGTAAAAGGGTACAAAGTCTGTCCCCTTTAAAACATCACTGATGCTCTGACCCCAGATGTTTCGACGCGTCTTACGCGAATCTCGTAAGTCGAAATATTAGACGTTTGGGCCCCACACAAAAAACAGCGTAGGTGAGACAGAAAATGTGGAAGTGGAAGAGCAAATGGCCGGGGGGGGGGGGGGGGGGGGGGGGGGGGGGATTCTAACTGAAGTTGAAGAAACACAACGTTTAAATTTAGAATTTTTTCTTTCTTCGTTCTTTTTGTTGTTTGTTATTTTCCACCTTTGTGAAGAGTCGTGTTCCCCCAGATAGTCTGGGGCCCCTGCCCCCCACGTGTGTCAGACCAAAATAACCCCAATCCAATACGGAACCTTTGACTAATGATGCGAATGGAGAAAACCGTAGGCGGCGTATGACGTAAAATGTGTATGGTGTAATAGTTTTTTTTTTTTAGGGCAAATTTATGGATTTTACTTTCTCGTTTTAGCGTAAAGTGTTTTGCAGACCATCTGCTCAAGAGTAAAACGGGTTTTTTTTAATGATATAATTCATTTCACATTTTATACGTATACATATAAGCTGCAGAATATCCTTTGGCCCTCTGTCGAGACATTCTTATATCCATTTAAGATACCCTGTATAAAACAGAAGAAGCACCTTTTTCTGTAAAGGGAAAAAAAGAAACAAGAATTAAAAAAAAAAAATGCTTTTTCCCATTAAGAACCATCTTTGTTGGAACTATGGATTTTTTTGGATAAATTGTTTTTTAAGTGGGGAAAATGGCCTAAATGTTCCATGTAGATATTGACTTATAAGCAAACTAGAATTTTTTCAACTGAAAAGGGGTACTGTCCCAAAAGAAAGCAAATATGTAAAATTCGTTATCCCCACATGTATGTGGTTTTAGGGGGAGGGGGCATAATAATATGTGTAAAATGTTGTGTGGGATTTATTTTGTACACTGTTTTGGGTTATCTATGTCCTTTTTTTATGTATTGACATGTGTTTAATGCAGGGGATTTATGTGGGGCTGATTAACATGCTTGCAATGTTAATTGGATTACATGTTGGAATTTTAGTTATGAGCTGACACTCTTTTGTTTTAAAAAGAAAAAAAAAACTTTTATGCAAGGTGGGAAAAATAAAAAAAGAAAAAGGGTAAAAATTTCTGGGGGCTTAATAAAAAAAAAAAATCCAATTTTGCCCCTTTTTTTCATTAAAATGGAAATAAAAAGCAGTAAAAACCAAATTTAAAAAATGCCGGTTTTAACCAAAACCCAAAAAAATCCCCCCAGTCATACGCCCTTTGATAAACCCCCAACTGGGGGTTTTTTTAATACCTACCCCAAAACTTTTTGGGGCCCGAGTTTTTTCCTTTTGGGGGCTCCTTAAAAAACAAATTTTTCCTTTTTCCTTTTTAGTCCCTATCCTTCTAAATAACCCCTCCCCTCCCCGAATTTAAAAATTTTCAAAATTTCCCGAAAAAGTAAACTCCCGCTCCCCAAAAAAACCCAAAAAAATTACAAAAAAGGTTAAAAAAGAACAGTTGGGTCCCGCAATTAAAACTTTTATAAATGGAATTTGGGACCCCTTTGCCCGTCCCAAATGAATTTTAAATTTTTTTTCGAACCAAAAAACCCAATAGTGTAAAAAAAATAAAAATTCTTTGTTTTGGGGGTTTTTTTTTTTTTATAAGGCCCTGAAAGGGGGGGTTTGAATGGGGTTTTCCCCCAAATTAAAACTGATTTTTACAAGTCTGTCCCCGGCCCTATGCAAGGGTGGTTGGGGTTTTTTTGGGGGTGTTGTTTTGGGTTTGTGGTTGTGGTGTTGGTGTGTGGGTTTTGTGTGGGGGGTGGTTTTGTGTGGTTTGTTTTTGGGTTTTTGGGGTGTTTGGGTTTTTGGGGCCGGGGGGCCGAGGCCCCCCCCTGTTTTTGTTTGGGGGTTTGGGTTTTTTTGGGGGGTGAGGGGAAACCAAAGTTTTTATGAAAATTGGGGATTTAAACTTCCTGTTTTTTTTCCGGGGCCGCAAAAATTTTTTCTGGGGGAAACCAATAGAAAATGGAAACTTCATTCAATAACTTAAACTTAATAAAAAACCAGTAATCCCCAAAAATTACCCTTTCCCTTCCCCCAGGGGTTTTTTTTTTTTTAAAAGGGAAAAAAATTTAAAAAATCCCAAAGGGGAAAACTGGGTTTACCAAACGAAAAAAAAAAAAAAACATTGTAACGAAAACCCCAAATACGCTTTAACAAACCCCTTTTTCCAACCCCCAAACGACAAATAAAGGAAAACCCCAAAAAGTCATCACCCCCTTTTCAAGGGAAACAATGGGTTTTAAACCTTTTCCCTACAGGAAAAACAAAAGAAAATTAATAAAAATAAAGAATTTCTTTTTAATTTTCGCCCTATTCTCCCGGGTAAGAAAAGGGGCCCAAAGCCCCTTTACAATCAAACCCCCTCCGGTTTTTCCCCAAAAACGGGCTTTCCATTTACCATGGGTTTAAAAAAGGGCCCCCACCCCCCGGAAAAAAAAGCTCCCCCCCCCCCTTGCCGGGGGGTTTTTCCATAAATTTTAAAATTCCCGGTTTTTTCCCCCCCGTGGTCCCCCCCAGTTTTAGTATCGGTTTTTTAAAATCGAATTTAAATCCCTTTTTTTAAATTACTGCCCCTTTATTCTTTTTCCATTTCCCCACGCAGGGGGGGCCCCTGCCCCCCATGGTAATGTGGGGCAACCATAACCCCCCGGCCCCAAAAAGGCCCAAACCCCTTTTTTTCCCCGGGAAAATTTTGGGGGAAGGGGGGTTTTTAAAGTGTTGGCAAAAATGGGTTTTGCGTCGGGTTTTTTACACACGGAAACCCTTTGGGTTTTATTGTCCCCCATTCCGGGAAAGGAAATGTAAAAAAGGGAAAAAAGGAGGGCCAAAAACCAAATTTTTTTTAAACACCCCCAGGGGGAAAAACCCCCCCCTTTTAACCCAAACCCCCCAGCCCCCCGGCGGAGGTTTTTGAACCCCAAAAACCCCAAATGGAAAACACCCAAAGGGAAAACAGTCCCCGGCGGCCTTTTTACCAAAAGGGCTATTGGGGGGGGCAGGGGAAATGGAACAAGCATGCCCGGGATCCCCACATCCCCTTTTAGAAAACTTTTTTTTTCGGTTTTTGGGGGGGGGGAAATTTTTTGAAAATAATTTTTTTTAAATTAAATTCCCCGAACCCCACTTTTTTTTTTTCAAGAAAAGGAATAAAAAAATAAAAACAGTTTTTAAAACTAAATTGCCCCCAAAATACAAAACCAAAAAAAAAAAATTTACAAAATAAAAGCAAAAAAGTACTTTCCCCCATATTGGACATTTTTTATTTTTTAAAAAGTACAAAAAAAGACAAAAAAAAAAAAAAAAAACCCAAAAAATTTGAAAAAAAAAAAAGAAAACAAAAGAGAAAAAATTTAGCTTTAAAGGGAAAAAAGGGGAAAATTAAAAAAAACTGACAAATTTTTTACACCCACACACAACACAACAAACACACAACCCCAAAACACACACACACAAACACACCCCAAACAATAAAACACACAAACCCCCCACCAAAAAACCCCCCCGGGACGCCCCCAAAAGCCCCGCACGCAAAAAACACCCCACCAAAAACACCCACACACCCCCAAAAACAAACCCCCACAAAACACCCCCCCCCCCCCAAAAACACACACACACACAAAACACACACAAAACCCCCCCCAAAAACCCAAAAACCCCAAAACACCACACACAAACACACACGTTCATGTCCCGTTTTTTGCTAACCGTAACACACCCAAAAAAGGGGTTTTAAAAATTTGGGAAAAAAAGTCCCGGGCCCAAAATAAAAAGTTTTGTTTTTAAAAGCCCCCCGGGGAAAAAAATTTTTAAAAAAATGTTTTTTTTGCTAAAGGGAAAATAAAGGAAAAAATTTTTAAAGAAAATTTTTAACCCAAGGGGGTAACTTTTTTGGGGGCATAATTTTTTAAAAAGTAAACGTTAAAAAAAAAACGGGGAAACCCTTTTAAACGGAAAAAAAAAGGGGAAAAAAAAAAAATTTCCGGGTTACCAGGGTTCAACCTGGGGGGAACGCGGCCACAACGCCCAAGGGGCCCCAAACCCCCCTAAAATATCACGGCTGGTGGGGCGAATAATTTTTTAAAATTGACAAATTTTTTTCGTACGTGGGGACACAAGGAAAAAATTCCCAACTTTTGGGTTACAAATTTTCCAGGCTTTTTTGGGGGCCAAAAAATCCCTTTTCCCGGGGGGGGGTCCCGGGGCATGGGGGGGGAACGGGGGTTGGTTGGGGGCGGGGGGGGTGTTTGAGGGGGGAAAATTTTTTCAGCTACAAAGGGGACACGGAAAACCTTTTTCTGGGTTTAATTTTGTTTTTTAAAGGGTGAGGGGGGGGTGGGGGGGGGTGGGGGGGGGGTTGGGGGGGGGGGGGGGGGGGGGGGGGGGGGGGGGGGGTTGGGAAATTTTGGGAAAACCCCTTGCTTCGGGGAAACACAAAACGCCAAAAGGAAAGAACGCCCCCCGCAAGGGACGCCCCCAACCGGGGACACCTCAAAGCACACACACACCCACACACACACACCCCACACACAACACCACACCCCAAAACACACACAGGGGGCGCGGGAAACCAAAGCACACCCACCACACACACACACACACACCCCCACAACCCCACACACACACAAAACACACCACACCCCCAAAACACACACAAACAAAAACCCCCTTTAACCCCCCTCCCCAAAACCTTTTTTAACGGGCCCCCCCCAACCCCCCTTTTAGACCCACTCCCCCTCCCCTTCCCCTCCTCCAAATCTTCCCTCTCCTCTCCCCTCCTTTTCCACACCCCCACACAAAAACACACAAACACACACACCCACACACACTCCCCACACACAAAAACCACAACCCCACACACCACAACACACAACACACAAAAACCCCGGGACGCACCAAGTAACCCCCCAGGCAAGCCACACAAAACAACCCCACACACCAAAACACAAAAAACACACACCACACACCACAAAAACACAAAAACACATCACAAAACATACTAAACCCCCCCCCTTAACCCCCTCCCCCCCAACCTTTTTTAAAAGTCCCAACTCCCTTTTAAAAACACACAAAAACACACACACTCTCTTTTCTCTCTTTCCCCTCTTCTCTTCCTCCTCTCTCCCTCCTCACACACAAAACCAAGACCCCACACCAACACACAAAACACACACACAACCCCCCCACACAAAAAAAACAAAACAAAGCCCCCGCCAAAAGGGAAAAGCACCCCTTTTCGCCAAAGGCCCCCGGGACACAAGGAAACCCCACACACAGAAAAAAACACATTCAACCCCCAAAACACCAAAACAACACACAAAAAACACAAAAACAAACAAAACACACATAAAAACACACCCCCCACACAAAAAAAACCCACAACCCCCAAAACAACACAGCCCCCCACACACCCCAAAAAACACAAAATTTTGAGCACACCCGGGGGGGGCGCCTGCAAAGGCCCCAAAAGCAAACCCTTTTGGGTTTGAACGTAAAATTCCCCCCCACAAAGGAATTTTTTAAATTTTAGTGGGGTTTTTTTCTGTGGGGAGTGAAAATCTTTTTTGGGACCCACCCCCGATTTCCCCCCAGGGTTTTTGTTGGGGTGCCCCGGGTTGGGGGGTGGTTTTCTTTATTGAAAAAGGGTTTTGTCCCCCTGTTTGTGATGTCCGGGGGGATTTGGTTTTCTTAATTTTTAAAATGGTTTTGTCGTTTTTAAATGGGGTTTTCCCCGGGGAGGGGGTTTTTTTAATTGGACTGGGTATGTTTCCGGGGGTTTTGTGGAAAGTGGCCGGGGGTTTGTGGGGATCTTTTTTTTGGGAAAATTGGGATTTCGCCCCGTAGTGATTTTTGGGGGGTCGTTGGGGGATCCCAAAATTTTTTCGGTTTTGTCACTTTTAGGGGAAAAGTGCCGGGGTTTGTGGGGGATCTTATTGGGGAAAATGGGTTAAAAGTTCGTGTAGTGGGTGGGCCCGGGGGAAAATTTTTTTAAAACTTAATTTAACCTTTTTCCTTATTTTCCATGTTTTTGTGGGAAAAAGGAGGGGCCGGGTGTAGGGGTAATCTTAAAAGTAAAATGCTATGTCCCCCCTTTTAGTGAAATTTTTCCCCGGGTTTGTGGGGGATCCCTTTTTGGAACTGCTAGGCGGCGTAAATTGATTTTTGGCCCCCGGGGGAAGTGGGGGAAACTTAAAAATACGGTAAAATTTTAAAAGTAGTGAATCCCCTTTTTGTCCCCCGGGATGTCGCTTTAAGCCCCATATCTTTTTTTGTTTCTGGGAAATTTTACTGTAATGGGGTTAAAAACTTATTGTACTGGTTTTGTTCCCCCTGAAAGGGGGTAAACTTTTTTGGTTTCTGGTTTTGTCCTTCCCCCAAATTGGGGTGTGGGGCCCGGGGGAAATGAAATATTAATCGTACTGGGGATTTTTTCCTTTTGTTTAAAGTTTCCGGGGGGGAAAATGGGTAATTTTTAATTTTTTACTTGGGGTATGTCCGGTAATTGGGTTGGGGGGGCCCCGGGGGAGTGGGGAAACCCTTTTTTGAACTTTGGGAATTTTCCCTGTTTGTGGGTTGGGGGCCAGGGGGAGTGGGGACTTATTGTACTGGGGAAAAGTCCCCCTGTAGTTAAGTTTCCCCAAAAGGGAAATGGAAACTTTTTGTTTCTGGTATGTCACTGTATTGGGGGACTTAAATTGTAACCCGGTTTTTTGGGCACTGTAAAATGGGTTTGGGGGCCCGGGGAATGAAATCCTTTTTAAATTGGGAAATTTTTCCCAATTTTTGTTTTTAGGAAAGTCCGGGGGTAAATTGGGAACCCTTAATTTTTAAAATGGGGATGGGCCCCTGTAAAAGGGATCCTTAAAATTGGGACTGGGATGCCTTTTTTAGTGATTTGGTTTTCCGGGGTAATTTTGGGATCTTATTTGGGACTGGGTTGTTTTGGTTTTTGGGGGGTTGGGGGGGGGGTGGTTTTTCCCCTTTAATTTTTACCCGGGAAAGTCCCCCTCTAGTGAAAAGTGCCCGGGGGGAGGGGGTTAAACTTAAATTTTACTGGTTTTATTTTTTTTGGGAGGGGGGAAGTTCCGGGGTAAATGGTAAACTTAAAATTTTACTGGGTTTTTTCCCTTTTTTTTTAGGGGAATTTTTTCCGGGGGGAGTGAATTTTTTTGCTTATTAATTTTACTTAAGGTTTTTTGTTCACCCTGTAGTAAAGTGGGGCCGGGGGAAAATGGTAAACCCCTTTTTTGTAACTGGGGGATGTTTACTGGTTTTTAAAAATTTTCCCCGGGGGGTTTTTATCTTAAATTTTTAAATTTCTATGTCCCCCCCCTGAAAATGGGGTTTTGCCGGGGAAATGGAACTTATTGTAAATGCTTTTGTCCCCCCCTGTTTGTTGGGTTTGGGGGCCAGGGGGGAGTTGGGGATCTTTTTTTTATTGGGACCCGGTTATGTCAAACCCTTTTTTTAAAAGGGGGTGGGGCCAGGGGGAGTGGGGTATCTTATAAAGGGGACTTTTTTTTTGGGAAAGGGGCCCCCCTGAAAAGAGAAAATTGTTTTTTTCCTTTTTAAATAGGGGGGTTGCTTTTAAACGGAAAGTCCACCTCCCCACAAAGGGTTTGGCCAACCTCCCTTTCCCATACTAAAATGCGGGTTCCAAATTTTTCCTGCCCAAATTGGGGCCCCAATTTCTTTTTTTTTTACGGGGGGGTGCGAAATTTTTGAAACGACCTCAATTTTTTAAAAATTTTTTGCAAAAGGGGGTTTTTGGGCAAAAAGGCCCCCCTTTTCGTGGTTTTTAAAAATCGGTCAAAAAAAACCTTTTTCCCCCTTGGAAAACCTTTTTTTTAAAGGAATTTTGTTCCCAAAATTTTTTGGACACATGAGCCCCAAAATTTTTTTTCATTGGTAAATTTTTTTATCAAGTTTTTTTTTTTTTTCAATTTTTTTTTTTTTTTTGGGGGGGTGGGGAAAACCCCTTTAAAAACGGCCAGTAATAAAAAGTGTTTTTTCCCAAAAGGGAAAACAAAACGCCCAAATAGGGAAAAGAGTTAAAGAACCTTCCCCCTCCTTTTTCCCCCCAACCATATTTAAAATTTTTTTCCCCACAATCATCCTCTTTTTTTTTCCCCCTCCCCCTTTTTTTTCCCCAAATCCCCCAAAAAACCCTCCTTTTTTTCCCCCCGTTTCCCCCCCCACTATTTTTTTTTCCCCTTCCTTTTTCCCCCTTTTTTCTTTTATCCCGGAATTTTTTTCCCCCTTTTTCCCTTTTTAATTATTCCCCTCAAACAAAAAATAAGTTTTGTAAAACCCGGAAACCCCCCCCCCCGCTACTAAAGGGGGTATATTTTTCCCCCTGCCCTTCCCGTTGGGTTTTTTTTTATCCCGGGTTTTAAACAAAAACCTTAAACCCCCCAAACCCCCAGGGGCCGCCCCTTTTTTTTTTGCGAAAAACGGGAGAAAAGAAAGGTGGGGGAACCCAAAGGGGCATTTTTTACTGATCCCATCCTGGCCGATCCGGTAAAAAACAACCAAACCCCCCGAAAAACCGTTTCCCAAAATTTTTTTTTTGAAAAACCCCGCCCCCTCCCCAGGTTTTTTTGGCCCGGGGGTTTTTTTTTTCCCCCCCCGCCTATTTTTTTTTCCCAAAACCTTCAAGTTTTTTCCCTTTTCCCCCCGGGGGGGCGTAACCTCTCCCTTGGGCCCCTTTCCCCCCTTTTTCCCCTTCCCCTTTCTAAAATTTCCCTCCCCTCTATTCGTCACGGGGGCCCCGGGGCCCC
>JAMYXO010002231.1:0-15000 GCA_033310375.1 Conus canariensis
GTGGGGGTGTTGGGTGGTTGGGTGGTGGGGGGGTGTGGGGGTGGTGGTGTGGGGTGGGTTGGTGGTGTTGGGGGGGGGGGGGTGGGGGGTGTTGGTGGTGTTGGTGGTTAGGTTGAAGTATGGGATGGATTGATTAGTATGGATGGGTGTGTAGTATATAATTTGGGGATGTTTTTAGATAGGGGGTTGTGGGAGTTTGGGGGGTATTTTTGGGGGGGTTGTGTGGGAATGTGTGGGGTGGGGTGGGGGGGGGGGGGGGAGGTTATGTGGTTATGTAGGTGTGAGGTGGGGTGTGGGGGTTGGTGTGGATTGTGGTGGGGGGGGGTAGTGGGGGGGTATGTGTTGTGGGTTTTAATAAGAGGTAGGAGATGTTATTAGAGGAGATGGATGGAGGATTGGGTAGGGGGTATATTGAGAAAATAGAATTATGAAAATAAGTAAAGAAGTAGAATTGGTATAGGATGAGAATATGTTGTTTGAAAAGAGGTTTTGATTTTTTGGTAGGATTTGATTAGTTGAGGATGATTGGAAGTTGTAGAATATGTAGGTAATTGAGGGTTAGGGGATATATTTTATTAATGTAAAGTGTTTTTTTTATGGATATTTAGTTATTAATGGTGTTAGTGTTGGTTGTGGAGGATAGTGGAAAGGTTATAGGGGGTGTGTTGGTTATTTTTGTTGTTGTGATAATGTGAATTTTGTGTTTTTGTTGATATGTTTAAGTGTAGTTAATGATATAAGTTGTGTTTATGAGAATGAAATTGGTATGGGAGTGTTTGGGTTAAAGAAGATTTTGGAGGGATTATGAGGATTTTTAGAGGTGGATGAAGTTATTATTGTTGGGTAAAGATGGATTTTTGTTGGTTGGAGTTTAATGTAGTTTTTTTTATTGGGGGAGTGAGGAATAATTGGTTATTAGAGAATGTTATTTGTGATGATTTTGATATTTGTAAGGGATTGGGGTTGGGTGAGGAATTATTAGTTGGTGTGTTTTATTTAATTATTATGGATATTATTTGTTTGTATTGATTTTATTTATATAGGATGGGTGGGTAAGAATTTTGGAAGGAATGTATGGTTATAGAGGAGGGTATTATAAGTAATGGTTGAGTATATAGTGTTAGAGTTTTTAGTAGGGTGATAAGTGTTTGGTATATTTAATTTTGTGATATAGATATAAGTAATTTGATTGTTATAAATTTTTATGAGTTGTATATTTTAATGGTGGTTGGGGGGAGTGATTATATGGTATGATATGAGTTTGTAAGATTTAAGGATGGGTATGTAATAGATGATATATTTATTATTATTGAAATGTGATAATGGATGATGGATTTTGAATGTAAGGGTTATTGAAGTGTATTTAGGATATGTTTTTTGTTTTTTTTTTTTTTTTATTTTTTTTTGTTTTTTTTTTGTTGTTTTTTTTATTGATTTAGTATTAAAGATATTTTATTTAGGTTTGGGTGGGTTTGTTGGATATTTGAATTTAGGGTTTTTTTTGGGGGTATAGGGATATATAATTTTTGATATTAAGAGAGTAGGGGGTTTGATTTATTATAAAAAGGGAGGAAGTGAAAGTTTTGTTTTTTTTATGGTTGTTAAGGGAGAGGGGGATTAATTGAGGGGTATAAGATTTATTGTGTAATTAGTAATAAAAATATAAAATGAGGGGATTGATAGGGAAAGATCTTAGATAGGGGGGTTTAATTTATGGGGATTTAAGAGTAGGAGAATATTGGTGAATATGGGGGGTATTTTGGATGAAAAGGGAGGATTAGGTGGAGAATAGGTAAGATATTTTATATAGGGATAGAGAATAGGTGTTTTTGATGGAGGGTGGGTAAGTTTAGATTTTATAGAGTTTGATGAAATGTGGTTAATAGATTGGGGGGGTTTTGTTTTTTTTTTGGTTTTTTTATAGTATTAGTAGTAGTATATTTGTATTTATTATGAGTATTATAGGATAGGATAGTATTGTATTTATATATGAAAATTTTATGTTGTGGTGGAGTTAGAGGGGAGGGTGTATTTTTTTTGGAGAGGATGGGTTTTTTGGGGTTTTTAGTAAAGGGGGTGATATGATGTTTGTTTTTTGTTTATAAGATATTATATTAGGGGAAGAAAGTATTTATTTAATGTTTTGAGAATTAGAAGAAGTGGGGTATTGTTTGTTTTTTTTTTAAAATGGATATAGAAGGTATGGATAATAGTTGGGTTATATGGTGTTTGACTGATATAGTAGGGTTGCTGTGGGGTTGTATGTGTAGACAACATAAAAAGATATAATGACATTATCAAAAGGCATACTAAATCAAGGTTTATGGTGATGTGTGTCATTGGTGGTGATGGTATACTGGCGGTGGAGTGGGATCTTTCTCCAGCGCTGGGGTGTGGTTCATGCTCCAGCGATGTTTGGTAGGTATCTTTATAAAGTGCTAGTGGTGAGTTCAAATCAACCAGTGCTCTTTGGAGAGGACATTCTCCATGCGCTTTGGAGAAAGAGGCGCAGAGATGCACATCCGCTTCTCCTTGGTCAAAAGGGAGCAGATGCAACGACGCCAAGCCTCCCAACAAAATAAATCGAGTAGTGCAACCCTAGTCGTTGCTGCAAATCCCACAGTATCGAACACAGCCCTGATTCCTGATGTCCCTCTCCTAAATGAAAGCCACACCCGTCCTTGCAATCATCGACATAAGCGACTACCCGGTAGATGACTCTCGGCTGTGGCTCCATCTCAGTGCATATCCAAGGAACTGAAGAGTCACACAGAACTCACAGAGTCATGGGAGGACGCTGAACAGAGTTAAAATTGTTGGCAGCCTTCAAGATACGCACAGCACAGGAGAGCTGCCAACCACAAAATCAAAATCAAAACTATCATCTTTCTTCCATCTCAGACAGGGACAGAACTCTGCCTGAACAGTCACGTGCTGAATCGTTCCACATTGTACCATCAACTCTCTGGCCCCAGGGTGAAGAAGATCAGACAACTGAGCCATATTCTCGAGGACAGGGGGTCCCTTAGAGACCTGGCCGATATCCACCTCTCTGAAGAGAAGCAGTACAGGTCCTGTGAAGTTCTCAGTGGACCACCCACCTCGTCTGGAGGACCAGCCTCCACATGTAGCGGCGCTTGAGCAGAAAAAGAAAGGACAAAATGAAACCCAACATTTTGTACCTCCCCGGAATGCGAAATGCCACGAGTCCTGCCAATTTCCACGCAAAGCATCTGTGCTAATGTTTCAGAAATGAAAGGGAAATAACAGTAAGAGCTTTCTTGATCTGACTGTCATGTTTCAAGGGCTGTGAATAGTTACAAAAAATAGTTTATCACATTTGAAATGAGACTTCGGCAAAACTAAACATTTGCTGCCATGACGTCACGTTTATACGGTTCTGTCTGGTTTCTTACTGTCAGTCTAGTTAGTTCTGATTGTTAAAGATCCTGGTGTTTATGTTTTCACAGGGACGATAAAGAAATACAGTCATGTTGGGTCGCTTAATGATGTACTACAGCTGCCCGTTTAGAAGAGTGACCTTCAATGATCACAGACAAGAATCTGCCATATTGAGTGCACTTGTGTTTTTCTGTCAACGAGTGTAAAGATGAGAGGCTGAAAACATGCTTTGTAATCAAAATAAGATTAGAGTTTCATTCTTGTGTGTGTGTGTGTGTGTGTGTGTGTGTGTGTGTGTGTGTGTGTGTGTGTGTGAGAGAGAGAGAGAGAGAGAGAGAGAGAGAGAGAGAGAGAGAGAGAAAACTGAAAGACAAGGTCCACAGCGTCAAAGATTGTTAGTGGTACAAATGCTGACATGACAAACGACGTCTCTGTCATATCCAGCTTGTGGCCATCTTCCATCTTCTTCTGCGCATGTAAAACATGGACCCCCCATAGCAGACTTCAAAGAAAAAAAAGACAAGCTGCGGAGGTAAGATAAATATCGGTAAATGTCCCACATTTGGAATATTGATCACGTCATCAATGAAGAGCACGTATAACAAAACAAGAAGAAGAAGAAGAAAAGAAAGAAGAAAAACAGCTGACAATCCTCTCGACAATATTCAAGTGATACCCCTGTCCACCTGGATGTACATAGGTACATGACCTTTTCTAAGGCTAGGGAAGCTCAACGCAAAAAGAGACAGGACGTGGGCGCCACCCTCATTAAGCTGGCGCCAAGAAAGTTGAGGCCTCAATCCTTTCATTTCCCCTACAACTGTAAAAGAGTTTACAGAACTGCCTTAAACATTCTTTCTCCTTTCAGGAAGCTCAAATTGAAGTGGTATGGTCATCATGCCAACCATCCTCGTGTACACACGACTTCTCACGATGATGTTCAGAAGGTGAGGTGAACACTTGAAGATCAGGAAGTACAACACCTTGGTTGTCTGATTGTTGTGCTTGATTAATTGGTTTGAGGGTATGCACTTGTTTCCTAATGTCAGTATTGATATTGTTTTGACTGTCTTTGAATGATTGCAGTCTGCTTGTGGTATCTTTCATCTGACGTTGTAGATGTGTGTTCATCCTGTACTTGTTTGATTTGTTGTGAAAGATCTTGATTTAATGACTTTATGGAATTTTTCATTCTAATCTCCATATCACCCGTATTCTGAGTGTTCCGTTCAACTTGCTGGGCTGTGTGTTCAAGCTGATTTTTCAGTGTTTGTATGTCTTGCTGCATGTTGGAGATAGTGCGTGTGGTTGGGAGAAGCTGTTTTTGAAGGTGTGTGATAACGGCCATACTTGCTAGTTCAGAGAGTGTGGGGGAAATCCGATGCTGGGAGTTGGCACTCTCGGGGGTTAGTGTGTTGATAGAATGAGTAGCAGACAGAGGGTAGGGACTTGTGGGGGAGGGTGACAATACACGCTGTTCTAAAACACACGGGGTGGGCGTGGGAGGATCAGATGGGGGGTCAGTATTTTGCTGGGTAGAGGAAGGGACTGAGGAGTGAAAAATGTCAACAGGGGATGGACTGTTGATGGCTGGAGACTGGAGGGATGCAGGTGGCGATTCCATGCTGTCTGGGCGGATTAGGGAGGGAGTGTGGCAGAGAGAGAGAGAGAGAGAGAGAGAGAGAGAGAGAGAGAGAGAGAGAGACAGACAGACAGACAGACAGACAGATAGACAGACAGACAGACAGTGAGCAAATCAGCTGATTTTAGAGGCTTAAAGAGACAGACAGACAGACAGACAATGAGCAAATCAGCTGATTTCAGAGGCTTAGAGAGAGAGAGAGAGAGAGAGAAGAGAGAGAGAGAGAGAGAGAGAGCGAGACAGAGACAGAGAGACAGAGAGTCACAGAGACAGAGAGAGAGAGAATGACTGAGACAACCAAACAGACAGACACCAAACTGACAGACAAGCAGAGACAGACATTGAATGTTATCGTAGCATCGTTGTTAATCATCCACCTCTCCGTTCATTGTGCACGCTTTTGTGTGTGTTCGTTTAAATTCTTTTTACTTTAAGTGATATAAGATCAAAGAAAGAAAGAGAAGAGAGAGAGAGAGAGAGAGAGAGAGAGGAGGAGTGAGTGAGTGAGTGAGTGAGTGAGTGGTGAGTGATGGTGGTGTGTGTGTGTGTGTGTGTGTGTGTGTGTGTGTGTGTGGTGTGTGTGTGTGTGGTTGTAGTCGCCCTGTGGTTGGTCATAGAATGACCCACTGCCCTGCCATGCATGTGGTAAGAGGCGACTAAGGCAGGACCACCACGCCCGGAGGATAAAGGAGTTTGCGTAGGGCTAACAACCCTACCTGTTAAAAAGACCAGTTGTAGAAGCATCGACGACAACGAACCAAAACATTCACCTGGGCAAGTAAGGGTCTCCATCCCGGAGACTTGGACGTGGTGCAGTGAAAGCCGAAAGGAAGCTGCAAGGCTGACTCCCCTTCTAACACCCAGGACAACAATGAGAGCAGCCACATGGAACATCAGGACGATGTACGAAACAGGACAAACCATCCAAGTAGCGAGATAGATGAAAAACTGCAAGATCGGAGTGCTAGGACTGAGTGAGACAAGGTGGCTACAGTCAGGACAGCTGAGACTTTCATCTGGAGAACAGCTGCTGCTGTACTCGGGACACACAGAGGATGGAGCCCCCCCACACTGAGGGTGTGGCCCTGATGCTGGCACCGGAGGCACAGGGGGCACTCATCGGATGGGAACCTGTCAACTCCCGCATCATCACAGCCAAGTTTACCACGAAGAATAATGACATCAGGCTGAACATCATCCAGTGCTATGCTCCCACCAATGATGCGGAAGAAGAGAAGAAAGGTGACTTCTGCCAGCAACTACAGACAGTGATAGACAGAAGAGGAGCAAAGGACGTAACCATACTGATGGGAGATTTCAACGCCAAGATTGGAATGGACAACACAGGCTACGAGGACATCATGGGGACACACGGACTGGGACAGATGAACGAGAATGGTGAGCGCTTTGCGGACCTGTGTGCCCTGAACCAGCTGGTGATAGGAGCAAGCATCTTCCCACACAAGCGCATCCACAAGGCTACATGGAGATCCCCGAACCACGTCACGGAGAACCAGATTGACCACATCTGCATTAGCCGCAAGTTCAGGAGATCATTGCGGGATGTACGAGTGGTGAGAGGTGCTGACGTGTCATCAGACCACCACCTTCTTTTAACAACAGTGAGACTTCGCCTCAAAGATTCACAAACACGAACAACACACGGACAAGGTACAATGTTAGACTGCTCAGAAACAGGGACACACAGGCAGCATTCCAGATCAGCCTTTCCAACAAGTTCCAGCCGCTACAAGAGCTGATAGAAGACTATGAGATGGACATCGAGACACACTGGGAACACTGCGAGAAGCTCTGGCATTACACATGTGAAGAGATCCTTGGCAAGAAGAAGACCCAGCACAAGGAATGGAATCTCTGCCGACACCATCCACAAGCTGGAAACAAGGAGAGAGAAGAAGACTACGCTGAACACGAGCCGAACAAGAGCAGCTAAGGCAAAGGCACGGGAAGAGCATACAGCAGCGAACAGGGAAGTAAAGAGGAGCATCAAGAAGGACAAGAGGGACTACTTTGACGACCTGGCCAGTCAAGCAGAGGCAGCAGCCGGACAGGGGAACCTGAAGGACCTGTACCTGGTGACCAAGAAGCTGACGGGCAAGTTCTAGCAGACAGACAAGCCAGTGAAGGACAATAACGGAAGGAAACCTACTGACAACAATCGAGGAACAGCTGAAACGATGGGCAGAACACTTCAGGGAGCTGCTGAGCCGCCCCGCCCCTGACGCACCACCAGACATCCCACCCGCAAAGTCAGAACTGCCAATCAGCTGCGACAAACCCTCAAAGACAGAGATCAAGAAGGCCATCATGACCCTGAAAAATGGGAAGGCTGCAGGGCCGGAGGAAATACCAACAGAAGCCATCAAAGCAGACACAGAGACAGCTGTCAACATGCTATACAGCCTCTTCAGCAAGATCTGGGAGAAGGAGGAGGTACCATCCCAGTGGAAAGAAGGAATCATCATCAAGCTGCCGAAGAAAGGAGACCTCAGGGACTGCAGCAACTACCGAGGGATCATGCTCCTGTCAACGCCAGACAAGGTTCTCAACAGGGTTCTACTGGAGAGGATGAAGGAGGCTGTCGACCCCAAACTCCGAGACCAGCAGGCAGGCTTCCGCGGAACAAATCATGTTCGAACCAGATCGCCAGCCTGCGCATCATCGTGGAGTAGTCGCTGGAGTGGAACTCGCCCCTCTACATCAACTTCATAGATTATGAGAAGACCTTCGACAGTGTGGACAGAGAGATGCTGTGGAAGCTGCTGAGGCACTACGGAGTCCCCGAGAAGATCATCTCTCTCATCCGGTGCACCTACCAGGACATGAACGGCAGGACTGCCCATGGCGGCCAGCTGTCCGAAAGTTTCGAGGTGAAGACCGGAGTTCGGCAGGGGTGCCTGCTGTCGCCGTTCCTCTTCCTCCTGGTCATCGACTGGATCATGAAGACCACTACAACAGGCAGGAACAACGGTGTACAGTGGACACTCTGAACGCAGCTCGACGACCTCGACTTCGCTGACGACCTGGCACTCCTGTCACACACCCACAGCCAGATGCAGGACAAGACCACTCGCCTGGAGACCACATCAGCCGGGACAGGGCTCAAGATCGACAGGAAGAAGACCGAGCTGATGAAAATCAACACCACTGCCAACACATCAGTCACAGTCGGTGGAGAGTCCATCAGAGAGGTGGAGTCTTTCGTCTACCTGGAAAGCGTGGTTGACCAACAGGGAGCACGGACCGAGACGTCACAGCCAGAATCGGCAAGGCAAGAGCAGCTTTCGTCGTGCTCAAGAACATCTGGGCATCTGGAGGAATCAGCATAAAGACCAAACTCCTCATCTTCAATTCAGTGTGAAGTCAATTCTGCTCTACGGATGCGAGACATTGCGGACAACACAAACGATGCAACAAAAGATTCAGACATTCTTCAACACCTGTCTGAGGTGCATCTACAAAATCCGATGGCAGGAGAAGATCCGAAACGAAGATCTGTGGGAGCGTGCATGACAGGAACCAGTGGCCAAGCAGATACTGCAAAGGAAGTGGGGCTGGATCGGACACACCCTCAGGAAGCCAGCATCCAGCACCACACGCCAAGCCCTGACCTGGAACCCGCAGGGAAAGAGGAAGAGAGGCCGGCCTCGCAACAGCTGGAGGCGAGACACTGAGGCGGAGTTGAAACAACAAGGGACCAACTGGACTGGAATGACCAGAACAGCCCAGAACAGAGTGCGATGGCGAAGGGTCGTCGATGGCCTATGCTCCACCGGGAGCGATGGGCATAATGAATGTGTGTGTGTGTGTGTGTGTGTGTGTGTGTGTGTGTGTGTGTGTGTGTGTGTGTGTGTGTTTTTGAAGAGAGAGATAGAGAGTGGGGGGGAGCACGGGGAAGGTGAGTGACTTATGGAGAAACTATGAACATTTCATTAATAGCATATAACATCAATATGCTTAAAACCCACAGAATAACCCTGGAATAGAATATCAAATGCTTTTAGCACTAGTTCTCGATAAAAACAAATCATTCTAAAGAAATGCTCTAATGGTTTCACTGATTCGAAGGCTTTCGCTAAAAGGCTTTAGGACGGTAAAGTAATTGTTGCAAGTTTCTCTTGTGAATAATAATTTGACGTAAATGAATCTGAGAGGAAACATTGTATCTTTTGACGATGAAATAAAATGTGATGAAGTTTGATTGGTTTACACCATAGGCAATTTATGTGTTTCGCCAACTGAGTTTTTAGGGCATGAATTCTTAAGCCCAACACAGGAAACATGATGAGTGTAGTATAATATAAGGGTGAATTCTACAGCTCTTTTTTCACATAACTTCCAAAGTGAAAATTGTTTTCTTTGGGTAAAGAATCCCCTCATCGACACCTTGATTAAACCCAACCCATGGTGTCATTTCTAACAGCCTATAATTTCACTAAGCCACAGAGGAATGTTTCAATCTGCAGCGTTGTCAATTTTGCCCTTTTTAAAGCTGATGTGTCAGCCACTTCATCGCCCCATGTGTCAACATCAGATGGAATCCAGTAAAACTCTGCGACAGGGCCCTTTGCTTATAAGTTTCATACTTAATTAGGTATTTCGCAAACAAGAACAGGCCACGTATTTGTACTTAAGGACTCTAAGGTAAAAAAAACAACTGATTTTCAGTCAGCTAAAAATGCTTTACAAAATAGTCATTGAAAGGTTTACTACATGCTCTACAGCTATAAATTCAGCTGTGAAAATAAATCTGTCTGTCTGACTGTCTATCTGTCTGTCTGTCTCTGCTCTTTCTCTCTCTCTCTCTCTCCTCTCTCTCTCTCTCTCTCTCTCTCTCTCTCTCTCTCTGCGCGCGGGGTGTGTAAGTGTGTGTGTGTGTGTGTGTGTGTGTGTGTGCGTGTGCGCGTGACTGTGTGTGTGCGTGCATGATTGTGTGTATGTCAATATGCAAGAGTATGTGTGTGTATGCGTGCGAGCATGTGTGCGTGCTTGCGCGTGTGTGTGTATGTGTGTGCATGGAGCGTGCATACATGCGTTCGTACGTGCGTGCGCACGCAAGTGCGCGTATGTGTGTGTGGTGTGTGTGTGGTGTGTGTGTGTGTGTGTGTGTGTGTGTGTGTGTGTGTTTGACAGACAGACACAGAAGTAGCACGTGACTGTAATATTTTAGTTTAGCGGTCCCTTTTCCTCCCAGGTGCTTTCCTCCGGGGGTTGCAGCCTTGCCGTGGTCGGAGGGCTTGCGTGGTCCTGTGATCCCTTAGGCTTTGCTGGCGGGGGCATCAATACTTGAAGATAGGCTGGTGTTTTAAAATGCTTCTAGGCCTGAAAAGTCGAGATGCTGTCTGGCCTAAGCACAACGCGGTAAGGAGTTGATGCCCCTGGTAGGGCCTCCCATGTCAGGTAGGCTAAGGGTGAGGATCCTGACTAATAGTAACCCGCCTTTCTCCTTTTCTTGTTTTCTGCCTTTCTTATTTGGCTCTTTTCTATCTTCGTCTCCCCTTCAAGTCTTCTTTTCCACACTCATGTGAGACACAAACATTTTACAGCGGAGTCCATGAAAATCCTGTTCAGGGATGTCCCGCCTGACGTGATCTTTGAGTTTTTGAGAGAGATTAACATTTTTCATCTGATTTAAGATTTTACGGATGAAAGATTTTACCGAAGTTTCTGGGCGTTTCTAGATGTCTTTAAAGAGATGTGTGAAAGGTGTTTTCTTTTTTTTTTTTTTTTTAAAAATAACTTGAGTTGATTTTAACGTGGTGACAGCCCTGATGTGGCCCCTTGCGGTCGGCTGGGCTATAAGCAGCATTATCTTATCTTATCTTCCACACTCTTTTTCTCTCTGTGGTCTTCTTAAGATCCGCCGCGTTTGCCGTGCGGTGCGACCTTTGACGGAGGGGAATGAGATCCTGGTGATTGAGAGGGCCAGCGCCCTCAACACATCACTTTGGCGCAGACCTCTCCTAGACAGGAGGTACACTCTGGCCCGGGTGTATTAATCGGCTCCCCTTCATGGGGCTGGGTCAAGACAGACAGTTCTCCTGCTGGCCAAGGTAACCCCTGCAGTGCTCAGCTCTCTGTTCCCGGGAGTTGGACATGATCAGGGGGATAGGGTTGGTAGGTTTCTGTCTGTTGTATATCTCTCCTGAAACCTGGAAGGGGTCAAGACAATGATTTCGTGGCCCTGGCCCCTTTGCTTGGACTCCATGGTGGGTGGGTAAAGGTGAGACGAAATTTATACACATAAAACATGGCTTTATCTAAAATCATTCCCCCATAAAGAAGAGGAAGGCAGTGGAGCCCATTTCCAGTCCTATGGATTCAGACAGTGACTCAGATATGGAGACGAGACAGAGGACAGGTTTTGGGGCTTCCTGGCTTGTGATTGAAGGGACAGAGCAGGAAAAGCCTATTTCCGCTCTGAGTCCATTTGCAATTCAGAAGGGCTTCCAAGGTCTAGCAGGTGACCCTCAGTCGGTGAAAAGGCTACGGAACGGCTCATTCCTCGTCCAGTGCAGATCGAAGAAAACAATCAGAACAGCTGCTGAGGGCAACAAAGCTCGTGGACAGAGAAATCCGGGTGACTCCCCATAAGCAGTTAAATTCATCCAAAGGAGTTATTCGGTGCCCGGATTTGAAAGGTGTCTCAGAAGCGGAGATCAAGACAGAACTTGCGTCCCAAGGTGTGACGGAGGTACATAGGGTGACAGTTAAAAAAGGTGCAGAAAGAGTGCCCACCAACACCCTCTTTCTGACATTCTGCAACCCTTTGTTACCTCCGGTCATTAAAGTGGGATACTTGAATGTCCGTGTGCAACTGTATGTCCCATCCCCGATGAGGTGTTTCAAATGCCAGAAGTTTGGACATGTCAGAGACCGCTGTTCTGGGGAGGAGGTGTGTGGTGTTTGTTGCAAGGCAACCCATGATGGGCCGTGTAAAGACCCGGCGCATTGTGCGAACTGCGGTGGCGACCACCTCTCCTCTTCACGCAACTGCCCTGTTTGGATCCAGGAGTCCAACATCCAGAAAGTTAAAACGGAAAAGAAGATCTCATTTTTTTGAGGCACGTAAGCAGGTTGTTGGTAGTCAGACGTCAACAGCTTCTTCCTATGCTTCGGCAATAAAGAAAGTTTCTACCCATTCAGTCTGCTGCCAGACTGATGAATTTATTTTCACCAAGACGTTGCAAGGAAGACTGTTAAGCTCTAGTGGAAGCAAGTCCACCACCTCCCAACCCAAAGTGGGTGCCCCTGGTGGAGGCACAAAATCCGCCACCCTCAGACTGCCCAGCAGTCTACTCCATCTGCTGCTGGGCAGATTAAAAAGCCAGCCCTCCCGCCTCGAACTTCTGTGAGCAGTGCCCGTGCGGGCAAGGGAGTTCAACCGAGTGTGGAGATGGTGGAGATAAGAAAGAAACCTCCGCCATCTCCAAACTCCAGGCCTTCTTCACCTGTGGGCAAGTCTGCCAGCAGGTCTGAAGACCAAAATAGTCCCATCCAACTGACTAATAAATTCGCTCCATTGGATGCAGACGATGACTCGGAGATGACCTGATTTCTCTCCCATTCGTCCTCTGCACCATGGACAGTAAAATAATCCATTGGAATATCCGTGGCTCACATTCAAACTTTGAGGAGCTGCAGCTTCTGTGTCGAACTATAAAACCTTACGTCGTGGCCAGACCTTCACTCTTTCTGGCTTTAATATTCTTTCCAAACCTGCACAACCATCCACATTGGGACTGTCGGCGGTGTTGCCCTTCTTTTACATAAAACTTTGCTGTTTAGTCCTGTCGCTCTGACTCCCCCCCCCCCCCCCCCTTCAGGCTGTAGCTGCGAGATTCACTCTCCACAAAACTATTACAATTTGCTCACTCTATCTGCCACCTTCTGTCTCGGTTTGTCGTCAGGATCTTGTCAGTCTGATCGGAGAACTTCCTCGACCTTTTTTGCTGTTGGGTGACTTTAATGGACACAATCCTCTCTGAGGTAGTGTCAGTTCGTCATCCAGAGGTCTGCTTCTTGAGGATGTCCTTTCCGACTTTGATTTGTGTTGTCCTGAACGATGGATCTCCAGCTTACCTCCACTCTTCCACAGGTTCATTTTCGTGTTTAGATTTGTCGATATGTGACCCCTCGCTGGTCGTGGACTATGGTGGTCTGTCCATGACGATCTGCACAGAAGTGACCATTTCCATGTTCTATTAAAACCCATACTAACTGAAACCGTCTCTGTATCACAACATCTTAATTATAAGAAGGCCGTCTTCCTTGCGCTGAACCCTGCGAAGTGATCTGAAGCGATCAAAGCTAAGTGAATTTTCGTTGTTTTATTCGTTTATGTCTCACCTGATGAAGACCAAAGAGGTCGAAACGCGTTGTGTTTCGTCTTGTGACTCGTTTGTCCACGTTCTCTGGGCGGTTCGCTAACATTTATTTAAGATTTATAAGAAGGCAAACTGGAATCTTTTTGCAGCCAATATTTCAAAAGAATTCCAGGAAATTGACCCTGCAGTCCAGACCCTGCAGAATCTCTGACCAATGCTGTGATAAACTGTACTAAAACCTGTATTCCAGTGTCATCCGACAAACTCCAACTGCCCAAAACACCCTGGTTTAATTCTGATCGCCAACACATCTCAAAAGTACGCAAACAGGCTCAGCGTCGGTATACCAACGACCTTCAGGTCCCAACGCTCGAGCCCATCAAAACTCCGTGCCAAATCGAGACACACTTTCAAAATCAGTAAACGTCAGTCTTGGAGAAACTTCTGCTCCAGGCTGACATCTAAAACTTCAAAGAAAAAAGTTTGGAACATCATCAGAAAAATCAAAGGGAAGAACACCAACCCCTCCATTCATCACCTGAAACTTGCCGATGCTCTGATCACTGACAAACAAGCTGTTGCCATTCTGTTGGCCTCCACCATTCAACAGAACTCCTCATCTTCAAATAAATCTGCAGCCTTTTTAAGAAATAAACAAATCTGAGAGAAATCTTTATACAATTTCACATCAGACAATTCTGAAGCCTACAATCTTCCTTTTTCAATCAACGAACTAAAATTAGCTTTGCAAACCTCCACTGATTCTGCCCCTGGTCTGGATGATATTCATTATCAGGTTTTGAAACATTTTCCAGAAAGCTGTCTCCAAACCCTTCTTAAAGTATACAACCATATCTGGACCACAGGGTGCTTTCCCGCCCTCCTGGCGGAAAGCCCTGATCATTCCAATTCCTAAGCCTGGAAAGGACCTTACCAACCCTTCAAACTATCGTCCAATAGCTCTGACCAGCTGTCTCTGTAAGCTGATGGAAAAGATGGTCAACTCCCGTCTGATGCGGAAGCTGGAAACCGATGGCCTTTTGGCCAGTGAACAGTGCGGGTTCCGGTACTACTCGACAGTTGACCATTTATTCCGTCTGTAAACCACCATCCGCAGCGCCTTTGTCAATAAACAGCATGTGGTCGCTATCTTTTTTTACCTAGAAAAAGCGTATGACACCACGTGGAAAGCAGGAATCGTTATGGACCTGCACAGACTTGGTTTTCGTGGTCACCTGCCTCTGTTTATTCAAAACTTTCTGGCTGATCGACAGTTCCACGTGTTGGCACCACACTCTCTTGACATCCATGGGCAGGAGTTGGGTGTACCTCAAGGGAGCATCCTTTCTCCTGCCCTTTTCAGCATCAAAATCAATGACATTGTGAAATCAGTAAGCCAGGGCTCTGAGTCCTCTCTGTTCGTTGACGACTTCGCGCTGTACGCAGTTGGAGCTTCTTACGCCAGCGTACAGCGTCGACTCCAACTTTGTGTCGACAAGATCCAACAGTGGGCCGAGGAAAACGGGTTTACTTCTCACGTACCAAAACTCAGTCAATCCATTTTCACAATTTTCGTCAATTTTTTGCTGATCCTGAAATTCGTCTGGA
>JAMYXO010002231.1:20000-24764 GCA_033310375.1 Conus canariensis
GTGTGGTGTGTGTGTGTGTGTGTCGGGAACAGTTGATGTCAATTTTCCATAGAACCATGGATTTATCTGTTTATGAAATCATTTTTAATGGTGATGCGTTGGTGCTCGCTACGCCATGAAAGACACAAGCACTGCGCTACATCTCAGATTCATGGGACCACAGCCTGGGGAACCCTGGGTTTCTGATGCCCATGGCTATGCAATGTGGGTGGATGAAGAGAATGAGATGCTTGTCTCGTGCCCGATCCACAGATACGCGTGTTCATGTGGGAAGGGGGCGGTGGGTGTAGTCAATGGTCTGTATAGTTATGCGTGTCATGTGTTCCATGTGCTGTGGTAGAGGGGGTGAGGTGAGGGAGGGGGATGTGGTATGCCTGTTCGTCCATTGATGATCTCATTCGGATCTGCGCGTAAAAACACTCTATGTTCAGTTGGTCCTTCTCTTCTATTGCTATTTTTCATTATTAGCATTATCGATATTTTATTATTACTATTATTATTACTATCATCATCGTCGTCGTCGTCGTCGTCATCAATCATCATCATATTATTATTATTGTTATTGTTATTTATTATTAATTGTTATATATTGTTAATGTTGTTGTTTTTACATCATCAGTACAAGTAGTAGTCGTAGTGATAGTAGCATTATTATCATCATTATCATTACTATCAATAGCTGAGGCAGCAGCAGCAGGCGCGCCGCAGTAGCAGTATATTATCATAATTAGTTGTAGTAGTAGAAGTTTCATCCCAGCTAGTATTAGGCCCTACATTCATCACTATTGTTTTATTTTCACTCGCATCATTATCATCACCATCATCGTTATCATTATTGCTATTGTTTTCGTTGTTGCTGATAGCAGCAGCGAGAGCAGGCAGTCATTGCACGTCGTTCGAGATAGTAGTAGTAGAGTAGTAGAGTATGGGTTAGTGTTCGTATTGTCAGCTGGTTGAACGTGGTGGTGGTGTGTGTGTTCGTAGCGCTTTAAGATAAGTCTGTGTTCGTCGCCTCCGAGTCGTCGGGATGTTGTATGTAATGTGCCAAGGTCGCAGCAATCAGCAGGTAGGAGTGGTGGTAGAGAGGACAGAGAGGAATGGAGACAAGAATGCGAAGCATATAAACGTACTCCCAGTTTTCAAACCGCTTATAAATCGCCAGTGCTTTGTGAGATAAGAAATACAGGCAAAATAACGGTTTAACGGTTATTTAACCGATGTACACTTGAAACGGTATTTTAGTCCTCACTGGGCTAAAGCCTGTGTACATACCAAATTCATCCAATCGGACAATAGGTCAAGAATAATGGTTTTTAACGGTCAGATTTTCAAACACTACATGGAAGTGCCATTTGTGTGTGATAACCTTTCTATATACAAAATTTCGTTAAAACCCACCAATATATAAAAAATAACGGCAAAATAACGTTTAACGGTATATAACCGATATACACTTTTGAAACCGTATTTTAGTCCTCACTGGGCTAAAGCTGTGTACATATCAAATTCATCCAAATCGACAATAACGGTTTAACGTTATTTAACCGATGTACACTTTTGAAACTGGTATTTTAGTCCTCACTGGCTAAAGCCTGTGTACATACCAAATTTCATCCACATCGGACAATATGTCAAGAATAACGGTTTTATAACGGTCAAATTTTGAAACACTACATAGAAGTGCCATTTGTGTGTGATAACCTTTCTATATACCAAATTTCATTAAAATCCACCTATATATAAGAAATAACGGCAGAATAACGTTTTACGTTGTTAATCCATTTCAGCATTACATCACTTAATATGGACAGAGGCTCCGATATGTCACGAGATCATCCAAACCGCTTTAAATTGGCCAAGTACTGAGATATTCCACAAAGAATAGGCCGTTACAGCCGTTAGTAACGGTATAGCGGAAACTAATACATGGGCATCATCTGTGGCCCATAATAACATACCTACAAATTTCAGAAGATGGCCCAGTAGTTTTGTCTGGAGCGAGTGGAACACATTTTGACCACGGACAGACAGACAGACAGACAGACACACAGACAGCATTTCTTCATTCCCATTCTAAAGTACTCCCTTTTCTATAAGAACTGGAGTACAAAAACAGGCCCATCCTTGCAGGACTCCATTCCATGCAGCATCTGTGGACGATTTTGTGCCTCTGGAATTGGTCTTCTTTCCGCATGAGGACCCCATCTGCCTAAGCATCCGTCGATACGACGGGAGAACCCATCATCAATAGTAGTAGTAGTGTAATAGTAATAGTAGTTGTTGTTGTTGTAGCAGCAGCAGTAGCAGCAGCAGCAGTAGCAGAAGTCGTAGCAGTAGAACTACTGATGATCAGTACCATGTCATATGATGAACATTCATCCTCACGATTATGAAATGCGCGCGCGCGCCCACACACACACACACCACACACACACACACACACAACACACACACACACACAACAAATGCACACGCGCGTGAGTACAACACACGCACACACAAGTACACGTACACACACATGCTTGTACACCCATATACACAGACGTACATACATAACCGTGTATGAAGAACATGCACACGCATGCATGCATGCAGGAGCATGCTCATACAAGCTCACAGATCACACACGCATACACAGGCACACACACGCACATGTCTGCACACTCTGCATACATCGACACACACACATGGGCCGCCCGCTCACGAGCGCGCGGGGACCACACACACACACAACACACACACACACACACACCACACAGCCGCGCGCGCGCGCCGCGCGCGCGCATACCGTTAGAACATTGGTTCAGGCGGTGTATGTGTGTGTGTGTGTGTGTGTGTGTGTGTGTGTGTGTGCTCGCACATGTTGTTCGTATTTATGCATGTACATCTGTTTGCTTTATATATGTATTAACATGTATAAATGTATAGGTTTATGTATGCTGGTTAACATTTCTGCACTGTTTGTTTGGACTATGTACTGATGTACTGGTTTTGTATATGATCACAACCTTTTCGGTTATTTGCGCTTGCAAAGTGGTGAACAGTCCAGGTTCGCTTTCGCACATGTGCAGTCTGAGCACTCACCATTGCATGAACATTTGATCAGCTCTCTGAACGCTCTGGAAACCATTGGAATTGCCGCCTAAACTGGTTCCCATGTCTCCGGTATCTTCGATCAACAAAATCTTGGGGCGAAGGAACCACTTGCTATGCTTGTGTGCTGGTTGTCTAGATTCCTGCTTGATACACTGCACGCCGGCCATGCTGGAGTGGTGCATCCTTGGTGGGTGGCAGTTTGTCCATTGCCCGATTCTTCTGACAGAAGAGTTCCTTTCTTATCTCATTGACAGAATCTAGGGGCTAGTTTTGTCTTACAGAATGACTGTCTCTCCAATTTCTTGAAAGCATTATCGTCAGCATCCAGCTTCTGGAAGGGATGATTGGCCAAACGTGACCTGCCAAGCGTGCCAAGCAGACTTCGTGCCCCTGCCATTAAAGGCAGAGGTTGCGTTACAATCTGAAACTAGCTGAAACACAGGTAATGCACGTGATCGTGACTCTCCAAAGCTTGCACAGATGGCGTTGATGTGGTAGAACCTGTAATTCGTGCCCATGCCAAAAGCCACCCAAATGTCAGCCAGGGGCTGGACTGCAGTCAGATCATAGACTACGCTTGCAAGGATGACAACACTATCAGTGTCCAGAGTTAGCTCCTGAATAGTCTTTGCACCATGCTCCAATGCATGAACCACATGAATCACGATCCTGGTGTCTGTCTCCTCATGATTACAGTTTTGCATGCTGATGCCAGCACCAACAAGTACCACAGCTTGCCCTGACGAAACATACACAGCCTTTGCTGGTGGCCAGGCGAAGTCCTTAACCTTGGAGTTCAAGAAAGAAAACAGCTCCTCAAGACAGGTCAGACTTGGTATTTGACAAATGGAGCTTGCCAAAGTCAGAAAGAGAGGGAGGAAAGGACTGTATCTCATGTTCAGAGAGCTCTTCCTAGTCACGGTCTCTATTCTCTCTCTCTCTCTCTCTCTCTCTCTCTCTCTCTCTCTCTCTCCTCTCTCTCTCTCTCTCTCTCTCTCGTCCTTTTCGGTTCCTAGTAATGCCAATGCTGCAACAAAGCCCAGTTAATTGAAATTCCTTGGGACTACTCCATGACTTGCTCAGTTAATTTCAATGTGTTAGGTTTATTTTGAGTTTGTTTTAGATTGTGCAAAAATTTAGATTAACTCAACACACAGATAACTTTAAATTCGGATAATTAAAAGTCCATAGGTGGTTCAAAGGCTCTTTCAATTAACCGGGTTTTTCTGTACACGGTCAGTTCAGTGGTGTTCATGATCTCTTTGATACAGAATCTATACAACCTATTTTGACCTACATCGTATTAAGAGGAGACGTACATATAAAAAATATATAGAGATAGATATTGCATCAAAGTGACCACAGGTCATCTACGTCATGAAAGGTAGAAAAAAAGCTCATCACACAATAATATGCAATCAAATAGAGAAAACATGGAATTTACATCACAATGAAAACTGGTCATTCTTGCTGATTACCGGTCATCTGCGTTGTAAGGAGCAGAGAAACACCCATACCACAACAACATTCTGTCTGTCAAACATTTTTTAAAATATGGAATTGGCATCAAACTGATCACTGATCGTTGTCACTGCCACTGCAACAACACTCTGTCTGTCAAACTTTTTTTTTTTGAATTATGGAATTGGCATCAAACTGATCACTGGT
>JAMYXO010000222.1:2500-17500 GCA_033310375.1 Conus canariensis
TTCTTCTTCTTCTTCTTCTTCTTCTTCTTCTTCTTCTTCCGTCTGTCCGTCCGTCCGTCCGTCCGTCCGCCAATCCGTCCGTCCGTCGATACGTTTGCCGCCCGCCCGCCCGCCCGCCTCCGTCTCTCTCTCTCTCTCTCTCTCTCTCTCTCTCTCTCTCTCTCTCTCTCTCTCTCTCTCTCTCTCTTCCTCTCTCTCCAGCGCAGGGGTCATACTGGGAACGAGACCACAGCCCAGAAGACACACTGCGAACGACATGACAGTCCAGGGGACACACCGGGAACGAAAAACAGCCCAGGGGACACACCGGGAACGACACGACAGCCCAGGGGACAAACTGGAAACGAGACGACAGCCAGAGGAGACACCTAGAAGAGGTCTACAGGGCAGGGGATACACGAGAAATGACAGGTACGCGCACACACACACACACACACACACACACACACACACACACACACACACACACACACACACACACACACACACTTCTTCTTCTTCTTCTTCTTCTTCTTCTTCTTCTTCTTCTCCGTCCGTCCGTCCGTCCGTCCGTGTGTCCGTCCGTCCGTCCGTTCGTCCTTCTGTCCGTCCGTCCGTCGTCCGCCCGCCCGTTCGCCCGTCCGTCCGACTCTCTCTCTTATTATCATTTCCTTCATCTTTTTCTTCTCCTTCTTCTTCTTCTACACAACTTAAATGAGAAAATGGTGATATATGGTTGCAACCATACAATCACACGAAATAACACATACACAAGCAGACAAGCACATTGCAATTTAGACAAAGTATGAGAAAAGTATGAGTGAGCGACACAAACATGCAAAAATAAAACAATATACACACTAGGTCAAAAACATACCACGCTGATGCTATTGTAACAAAACCACAATGCACTAAAAAGAGCAAGAAGCACTGTCCATCAATAGAAAAAAACATACAGACAGGGGACTAATAATCAGGTCCAGTATGAATGTGGAGAGAATGAGGGAAAGAGGGAAAGATTTTTTTCATTATTACTTGTTTGTTGTTGTTTTTTCTATCATTATATGTGTACATGTGTTGATATATATATATATATATATATATATATATATATATATGTATATGTGTGTGTGTGTGTGTGTGTGTGTGTGTGTGTGTGTGTGTGTGTGTGTGTGTGTTGATAGATAGATAGATAATTTATTCTTGTAAAAAAAAAAAAAAAAAAAAAAGAAAAAAAAAGGAAAAAAAGGGGAAAAAAATAGGAGGAGGACCCTGACAGTGGGGATGAGGAGGAATAACCGAAGCATGGACACATGGACAAGCGAACTGACGACAGTCTTTTTTTAGATTTGCTTTTTTTTTTTTTTTTCAAAGATTGGAGAAACATGTCGATGTATATATATGAACATGATTGTATGTTTTAAAATGTATATATAATCCTTCTTCATACTAGAAAAAAATGATAAATTGACACGTGCTTTCTCACGTCCGAGCGGGACGCAATGGGGAGGGGAAGGTGGGAGGAGGGGGGAGGGAGAAAAGGGAGGAAAGGGAGACAGTGAGAGCCATCACACAGTAATGACAAACTGTTAAACACGATTGAGATAATAAACTAAGTGTGTGAGAGGGGGGGGGGGGGAAGGGCGTGGGGGGGGGGGGGGGGCTGGGGTTAGGGGGGAGAGAGCACACAGTAGTGACAAACTGTTAAATAGGATCGAGAAAATAAACACTAAGTGTGTGTGTTGTGTGGGGGGGGGGGGGGGGGGGGGTAGGGTGAGGGGTTAGGGGGAGAGAAAAAGCGAGAGAAAATTAATTGTTTCATAAAAAAAAAGAAAATGAAAAAGGGATGTGTGTGATCGTTGTCCATGGTCCGGTTGGAGCCCCCCCCCCCCCCCCCCCCCCCCCCCCAAAAAAAAAAAAAATTGTTTTCATATTTTTCTTTCAGTCAGTGACTGGATTTACTTCCTTCCTTGCCTTCTTTTCCGTCCTAACCCCACCCCACCCCCACCCCACCCCCACCCCGTCTTTTTTTTCCATCTGTTCCATCTTCTCCATGTTCCCCTTCCTTTCCCCTGCCCACATACGGATTTTTTTTTCCTAAGGGAGTTTTGCGGCTGTATTCAAAAGGCCAGCTGCGTCTGACTAGATGGTTTTTTCCCGGGGTTCTCCCGTTTTCCATCTCACCCCTTGGTGCCAGTTTGGGGCAACCCATCCTGGGGTCAGACTTTGGTTGGGTGCTACAGGCGGCTAACCATTTTCTCCCCTTATTTCCACCTTCTATTCACTTCCCTTGGATTTTCCCTTTTCACTTCAGTTACTAAATGGACAATCTCTTGCTGATTCTAATATTTAGTCATTTGATGCACCGCGTCGGGGTTTTTCTTATCTACTGATGTTTGGTGTGCTATCACATTCATACTGTCATGTGTTTACCACTTTAAATCGGAAGAAAACATTTTAAACAATGAATAAAGGTTACCGTATTCATGAGAAAACAGTACATTGTACCAGTGTCAGTGCGAGTGTGCATCCGTGCGTTTGCATGCTTGAATACCATTGCACGAGAGTGTGTGTGAGCGAAGAGAGAGAGAGAGAGGAGAGAGAGTTTTAAGTATATGTGTGTGTGTGTGTGTGTGTGTGTGTGTGTGTGTGTGTGTGTGCGCGCGCGCGCGCCGCGTGTGTATATGGTTGAATTTCTGTAAAACTGTATGCCAGTGCGCATGTGTGTGAGTGGACGTGGGTGTAAAGAAAAAACTTAGTAACACACACGGAACGGTATCTGAGCTAGAAGTGTCTCCTTGGTAGCAAAGAAACACATAGCCAGTAAAGAAAAAAAAACAACAGAAAAAAACAATAGCAGCAGAAGCAGCAACAACAACAGTAGTAGAAGTAGCGGTTGTGGGAGTAGCAGCAGTAGGAGCTGTGGTTGTTAATGTTGTTCTCGTTGTTGTCGTCGTCGTCGTCGTTGTTGTTGGCAGCTGCAGTAGTAGGAACGGTTAAAGCAGCAGCAGCAGCAGTGATAATAGTAGTTTGAGAAAGAAGAAAACCCGTTTTGTCATGACGGATCAAGCGAGTGAGTGCGCGCATGCACTGTGGGCGGGGCGGGGAGGGGGGGTGGGGAGGAAAGTAGTACGTAAGTAAAATAGGTATAAGATATGTCATTTTGTTTACATATTGAATGAATGTGTAAAAACATGTATAATCACATACGTGGTGTAGATTATTTCACTGAATGTATATACATGCTAAAGATGATCGCATTTATCTAAATATCGCTCTGGTTTCTGGCCAATGGAAAATCTATACATTATAATACAACAGCATTATACTGAACCACAGAATTCAATACAAATAATACACATAACAGAAAGCTATGTAACCACAATAGTCATATCATAGAGTGTATATTACGAATATCAGCAGACTACTTTTCGAAACATTTACAGTCATGAGTCGCCTTCTTGTGGAGTAACGTGGGTCGGATTTGCTGACCTTAACGTATCATTTACATGGTTAACATGCATCATTCTATGAGTCATATTTTAGCTGATGATATTGCCCGTGAAATAACGTTGCTAACTGGCGAAACGACAGTTACTGGCCTGAATCCTCCAGCACACAGTTTAAAGCAGCGACTCGCATTGTTCGGTGGCACACACATCTTGAAAAATCGTGCTTTCAATGAAACTTGGAATGTGTTAGGTTTGTTATATTGTTCTACATGATATCATATCCCTACCCTCCTCCCTGCCCTCCCCGCCCCACCCAGTCTCCGTCCACTCATTTCCTCCTTCCCCAGTGTTAATCATTGTATTCAGTTTTGTGTGCGTCAGGCGTTGCTCGCGTTCCCATCCCCCACCCAACCCCCATCTGTGTGTGTGTGTGTGTGTGTGTGTGTGTGTGTGTGTGTGTGTGTGTGTGTGTGTGTGTGTGTGTGTTCACTGTCTGGCCCAATTAAAAAAAAAACTTTAAAAAGCGCGTTCAGAACAAACAAAAAAAGGCGTTGTACAAACATTTTGTCAGCACACGTTGCAGACAACGTGCTAATTTTGCATCGATATACCCCAACCCCAACTCCTGTTCTCTCCATCACACCACTGCACTACCCTCCCTATTCCATCAACAACTTCGCTGGGGAGAGTACTTGTCTCGCTTCCACCACTACCACCACCACCACTTCGGACTCCTCCTTGTCCTAACAGTTTTTTGGAGCGTAATGGATTTTCCTGAAAGAGAGTTAGTTTTCAGCAATCTCCCCCTCTTTTTCATCCCGCTTTCCTTCCCACTCCATCCACCCTTTTCCCCTGAAGAACTGTCTAGCAAACTCTGGACTTCCATCAACAATAACAAAAAAAAAGTGGTGGGGGAGAGCAGACCTGTGAGATCAAGCTTATGCATGGCAGAAAACGGTACAGGATACAGGATGCAGTGGTAACGGAAAACCCAGACAAACGATCCGCCCCTGTACAAGGAACGCCATTGAAAAAATGCGGTGCATAAAAAGCATTTTATACACCTTCTAAGATTCAGTGCAAAATGAAAGCAGTGACAGTACGTTCCAACAGACTGCATCACTTGATTTATTTTGATAGAGGATACAAGTTACAGAACCTCGTTTTTTATTATACAATGCATGGTTTCAGTGTGAAACATGTTCTTGAAATAGATTGGATTATCCAGTGTCATTTAAGATTGTTTATGTGAGTGCGCCTGTCTGTCTGTCTGTCTGTCTGTCTATGTGTGTGTGTGCGTGTGTGTGTGCGAGCGAGTATATATATATATATATATATATATATATATATATTGAATTCTAAACAAAGCTTGCTCTTATGTCTTAGATTGAAGAAATAGGGGGAGATAAGCATTCATATCTGCAGTAGTAGATAATTCTGCCTAACTAACAGTATGTGCTTGTGTGGGTGAATGGGGAATAATAAATGCTTCTCAAAATGAGCCTTCAGCAAGCTTATAGTCTCCAAGGGGGAGTAAAGGTGTTGCCGCGGAGCTCTGCCAAAGCACGTCAGTCCCGGCTGGTGAGCGGAAGTCAACTTTTTTTTTCTTAAATGTATGTATATATATATATATATATATATATATATATATTAATTGTTCAGCATTAATATATATATATATATATTTGAGGAAAAAAAAGTTGACTTCCGCTCACCAGCCGGGACTGACGTGCTTTGGCAGAGCTCAGCGGCAACACCTTTACTAGAGTATGACAGTGTTGGCTAAAAAGAAAAAAACAACAAACACAAAACGCTGTTCTTGTGGAAGGAAAAAAAACAGACGAACTTTATGTGCAGCATGTGCGGACAGTATAGGACAGTTTAACGCCTGAACTTGTGTGTCTTTCCATTCCTGGACGAACTGTGCGTGCTGTGTAGAGGGCTACTTTGATGTGCAAGATGGAGTAGTGCAAGATGTCGGTCAGTTGGTGAGCCAGGCGCAAGGTGGTTTTTCTTTAATGATAATAATAATAATAATCATGAATATTTCTATAGCGCAAATCCTAGATTAGCTCTAAGCGCTTTGCAATACAAGGACTAACGAAAACATGCACGCACGCACGCACGCACACACACGCGCGCACGCGCACACGCACACACACCACACACCACACACACACACACACACACACACACACACACACACACACGCACACACACACACACACACACACACACACACACACACACACATACACACACGCACACAAACCGAATACTCAGGCACGGGAAGCAGATACGCACAGCACACACGGGAAAGCAGACACGCACAACCACTCACGCGCACCTTCGCACACACGCACTCACACAAACTGACATCTGTGTATGACCGGGACTTTTTCTTTCCCATCTTTCGCAGGAATGACAGAAGATAGTTTCTGTAAGAATAGTCATCTTGTGTAGATGTAGACATTTTCAAGTATGAGTAATGGCATCCAACATTTCCAAATACTTTTTTTTTTTTTTTTTTTTTTTTTTTTGTGGCATCAGTTATCGGATCAATGGAGCACCTAAGGCGGTAATTTTTTTTTTCCTTTTTTTTTTTCTTCTTTTTTCCTAGGGCCAAAATCCACCTCTTCATTTTTTGGTGCTTCACACTGTCCTCTTCATTTGCCAAAAAAAACAAAAAGTGAAAAAAAAGAACAATTTCCACAACTAGGTGATTTTCTTTTCTTTTCTTTTTTTTTCCTTTTCTCCAACCAGTCTCTTCCACACCATGCATAGTCTGTATGTTCTCTCATAAATGGACATATTTTTGCTGATTTTAGTGTTTTGGCATTTGATACAAGTGTCTGGGTTTGTTGATGTTCTGATGTGTGGTGTGCTGGCACATTCACTCTGATAATGTGTTGCTTGTACAAATAAATCAACATAGATGAAAAAAAAAAAAAAAAAAAAAAAAATATTTTCAATTTTTCATTTTGTGTTATACACACACACTCTCATCCCCCCCCCATCCCTCCCTTCCCTCTCAAATATGTCAACAATGATAGTTACATATTAAGGCACGGTACCAAAGTATAATTATTTTATGTGTAAACTATCACTTCCGTATGTGCACACCTGAAAGGATATCCTTGTCCCAATTGCCCGTCTCCTTTTCCATCCCTCTACCCATGTACGTGAGCGCTCCTCACCTCACACTACCGTCAACACCACCACCGCCCACCCTCTCACCCATACACACATCCACCCCTGCCCATCCTCACTCACTCACCCATCTCTTCCCCCCCCCCCCCAAAAAAAAAAAAAAAAAAAAAAAAAAAAAGCCCACTCCATACACACCCCCACCCACACACATACACACTTAAGGCGAGAGACACGGAGAAGGAGATGGGGGAAGAGAGAGAGAGAGAGAGAGAGAGAAAAGAGAGAGAGAGAGAAATACAGGCAGGTAAAAAGTCAGACAGGCCGTAAGGCAGATCGACAAACATACGGACAAAGACGGCGTTTTTTGAATGAATTTAGAGGTTTGTTACATGTCGTCTCACCAATTAGCTGTTCCCCCGATGAAACCCACCTTATAGCGAAAAGAAAAGGTCTACAAGGAAGACATGAGGAAAGCCAAGAAGCGAGACAACAGTCACACGATCTCTCCCTCCCCCCCCCCCCCTACACACACACATCCATACACCCACACAGCTCTCCGGTCTCTCCCCCCCTCCCCCCCCCCCATCTCTCACCGCACCCCCTCCCCCACCCCCTCTCTCCCTCTAACACCTAACGCACGGATAATACAACTTTCCACCTCCCCTCTCTCTCCCCTCCTTCAAAAAAAAAAAAAAAAAAAAAAAAAAAAAAAAAAAAGTGTGTACATAGACAACTCACAGTTCTTTTGATATTTACACTCTCCCGCTTACTTGGGGAAGTTTTCCTTTTAAACCCCTTCGGACATTATATTCTTTCTCAAAAATGAGCTGCAGAGGGATACCCGAGTTCGTCTTTTTGCAAATACTGATACACATTTTACTTAGTAATATGATGAAATTGATACACTTATAATTTACCTTCGAAGCAATGGATTTATCAATACCAAATAATATATCTGTGTTGGATAGTTTAATATGTGCATTTGTTTCTAAATAAATTTTTTGCTCAATAAATCTCCAAAAGTTATAAACGATTGGACACTCGCAGAAGAAGTGTTCAATAAAATCAGTTGTGTCGGGACAGTAAGAGCATTTGTTTGATTCTTTTACTTTCATTTTACTAAGCATGATATTAGTAGGATATATATTGTGTAATATTTTCCAGTGGAGTACTCTAAGTCTTACCTCTTTTGTAACGTCTGTAGCTCGACACCATGTGGATTTGTCTAAGTCAATTCCGAATTTTCTTTTCCAGAAGGCACTCGCAGCAGGTGTTTGACTTTCGTTATGTGGTATAATTAGTTTCCTTATTTCTTTAGGTTTTGTATTTAACAGACTGGCAAAACATGGGAGCGTCCCAGATCCTCTTTCTCCTGACTGGATCCACTGGATCCATTGCGCAGGTATGGAGTTAATCAAAGCATTGTACTGAAACAATGCAAGGGCTCTGTTCTGCCCAACCATTTCCTGTATTTCTTCTAAAGTCAGTACTCTATTTTCTCTTTCATGAGTTATATCCTTAATTTGCACAATACCATTATTTGCCCAGTTTTTGAAATATAATACCTGATTTTTATACCTAATTAGATTATTGTGGAAAAGGTATTGACTGTGGAAATTACTTTTGTCGATATCATCAAGTCTTATCAATATTTTGTGGTTTAGATAGACTGCTACTACTTCTTTCCAGAATTCATTACTGATTAAACTACAATCCTTCAAGTCTTTGGCTCTGCAATTTATACAAAAAGCATCATTCTTTGCAAGGTGTTGTAAATGCCATCTGGGTATTAATGACCAGTTTTCTTGTTCGGTGGCTTTAAAGAGTTTCCCCGCCCATTGTAAGTACAAGCAGTTTTGAAAATTACTCATATTAATCATATTAAGTCCTCCTTCCTCCAAACTTGCTTCCATTGTTTTCCTTTTAACTTTTTCGAATGCTTTTCTATTGTTAAATCTTTTCTTCCATAGGAATTTGTAAAGAGTTGAGTTGATTTTATTTAGCACACAATCCGGAAGTCCTATGGATTGCATAACATAAAGGAACTGACTAAGTAAAAATGTTTTTATTACAACAATCTTACCTTGAATACTAATATCCCGTTTATTCCATTCTCTGATCAGTTTATTCATTTGAAACATCCTATTACTCCAATTATCTTCAATGTTCCTAGCCATCCTATCACGTTGGAAATAAATGCCTAATATCTTTATTTTCTCTACTGTGTTGAAAGGAAGCTCTGGTTCTCTTATTTGCCTTCCCATAGGTAAGGCTTTCGTTTTCTGTATGTTTAATTTTAAACCAGAGAAACTTTGAAATGTTCTAAAGATTTCTAAAGATTTATCCATGTCTCCTTTATCTCTGAGAAATAGGGTTGTATCATCCGCCATTTGTTTGATTTTTAAGGGAATATTATTATCTGGAACAGTGGTTGGAACGTCAATGCCAGATATGGAGCTACTTCTGACTTTAATTGCTAACAATTCCACTGCCAGAACAAAGGCTAGCGGAGAAAAGGGACATCCTTGTCTAATTCCACAAGAAAGTTTGAAAGGTTCAGATAGCCATCCTCCATGATTTATTGAACTGACGATGTCCTTTGTCAGTATGGCAACCCATTTTCTAAATTCAGTTCCGAAGCCAAAAACTTCAAAGGCATGCAACAGAAAGTCTTTGGACACCGAGTCAAAGGCTTTTGAAAAATCAACTGCCAGCAAGTAACCCGTTTTATTTGTTTGGTTAAGATAATTGATTGCATCATCTATTGATCGGATAATTGTTGCAATGTTTTCTGCCTTTGATATAGCCTACTTGATCGTTATTAATTAATTTGTGGATAACTTTTCCAAGTCTTTCTGCCAATACTTTGGCCAGAATCTTATAATCAGTGTTTGTCAGAGTTATTGGTCTCCAATTAGTTAATTTGTCTCGTTCAAGTTCTTTCCCTTTATGTAGCAATGTTATTATGCCTTGTTTTTGAGTATATGCTAATTCTCCTTTACCAAAGGATTCTACAAACGAGTTTGTTAAGACTACTTTTATTTTATTCCAAAAAAATTTGAAAAACTCAATAGTTATTCCATCGCTCCCTGGCGCTGATCCATTTTTCATCTTTTTTAAAGCGTTTGTTGTTTCCTCAGTAGTGACCATGCCTTCACAACTAGCAACATCATTTTCTTCTAAACGAAAAATGTTTTCATTTTCTAAGAACGCATCAACTGATTCACGAACATTGTTTACTTCTACAGGCCGAGTATACAAGTTTTTATAGAATGTTACCTGTTCTTCTAGAATCTGTTGTTGATCTGTAATTACTTCCCCCGTATCTTTACACAACCTTGTGATGATTTTCTTCTTTCCCCTTGCTTTTTCTAAATTGCAGAAATATTTAGTGTTGCGTTCACCCTCTTCAATCCACTTAATTCGTGACCTTACCTGTGCACCTTTTGCTTTTTGTGCTTGTAGTAACTCTAACTTTTGTTTTAATATCAGATATTGTTCTTGGTTATCTTTACTAGTCAGATTATGAATCATTCGTTTTTCAGCTTCCAAAATATCAAATTCTAATTTCTTTTCAAGATTTTTTCTTTTATTGGCTAGTATTTTACCATATTCACTACAAAAATCTCTAATTTTGATTTTACATAATTCCCATGTATACATATATGACGCTTTATCTGAAATTCTTTTAAGTTCCCTGTCTAATAAGTCATTCATTTTCTGCACAAATACTGGGTCCTTTAAGTAGCTATTATTAAATTTCCAATAGCTAGGCCCACGAATAAAATCATTGCTGCTAAGTTCTAATATTATCGCTTTATGATCCGAATGAGGAAAACTGGTGTGTTCACACGAAACACTGAACTGAAGCATCCCATCGGATAGAAAGCAGTAGTCTAAGCGCCGGGCGACAAAAGGGTTTACTCGAGACCATGTAAAGTCTTTTTCGCTTTTGTGAGATGCTCTCCACATGTCTGTGAGTTGTAGAGTAGCAATAGTATGATTAAATAGTCTAACTTCTGAATCAGCATGGGTATGACCTGATATAATGTCCAGCTCATTGTCAAGAACACAGTTAAAATCACCAACTAGAAGAAGATTGCTTTCACTGAATTCATTTAAGGTTTCTTGTAAATTTTTCATGAACAACATCTTTTCTTTCGAGTTATTAGGGGCATAGATATTTCCTATTTTGAAACTATATTCACTATGGTTAATTGATACTACTAGAATCCTGTTACACACAGTTTCTAATTTGGCTTCTCCATCGAAATGTTTAGCTATCAAAATAACTTCTCCTTGACTTCTATTTGTTCCTTCGTTGTAAAAGATTTGTCCCCCCCATTGTTTTTCCCATATCATTAAATCAGTAGTTGTTATGTGTGCCTCTTGGAGACATACTATATCAAATTTCTGATCTTTTAGATAGTGAAATACTGAATTTCTTTTAAATTTATTTTTCAAACCTCTGACATTAATTGAGCATATGCGTATTTTATCCATGAGAAATGAAGTATTTGTTATGAGTACAAATATTTTTTACAGTGACCAAACATACACCGACATACAGCATTCCAAGCCATAGTCCGAAAAACGTCAGCAAGGTCGAAAAGCCGGGTCAGTCCACCGATTACGTTGTTTCACCCCCCTGTGTTACCTTTTTTGTCGGTTTTGACACCTGAAGGGGGAGAGTTACGGTGAGCCTGTCCCGAGTTTCTCTTCCTGACCTTGTCCTTCCCTGTCACTTCCCTGGGACTGGTGCCCTCCCAGGAGCGGGGCCGCTTCGGAGTCTCGGACCTGTGTCGACGTGCGGACTGAACCTGGAGGGAAGAGGTGAGAGTCGTCTGGCGTTCCCCTGGTCGACCCCTGGACTGCCCGCTCTCCTCCTCTCTCTTTTTCTCAGTCTCATCGGTTCGGGAACTGTCACCTTCCTGCTCAGCACTTCCACACTGCACATCCACGCTCTCACTCATACTTGTGTTATTAGGAGTGGGTGTCGTTTCCAACTGGCACAATGGATCACCTTGCTTATGGCCAGTCTGCTTGCAAGCCCTACAGACGATTTCTTTAACACAAACGGAAGCATGGTGGCCTGTGCCCAAGCATTTAGAGCAAACGATTTGTTTATTTTCTGCCCTTTTCTGCTCACGGTGGTAAACCTTAGCTGTAAATACACTAACCTTCAGAGTTTTTTCCAGGGGTACGGATGGAAGTGTAATAAACAAAAAACGTCTTCCTGTAAGAAAACGGGTAAGTTTACCATCAACGTCTCTGGCTCTTTCCGCCTTTATCGCCGAGCGTAACTCACACCCGACTTTGGTGAGAGAGTGTTCAATTTCTGAATCAGCGACGGAAATTGGTAAATTGTCTATCCAGACTTTCGTATATGGCTTTTCTTCCCCAGTATCGTCTTTCAAAGAGAAAGGATTCGTGCTTACCAACTGAATCACTGTTCCTCTCAAACAAATACCTTGTACAAGGAGTTTTGTCCTGGCGTCCTGCGTTGCGGGATAAATCCTCCATAAGCTGCCGATCTGTTGCGCTCCCACCACGGACCCTTGGCCAGCAACCCGTTCACCTGCCAGGCAGATTTCCAGTACGGAGGGCCGACTGTTGGCAGAGTCCGGAATACTCCTCGCCTTAACGAAGACAGGGGTAACGCCCATCGCGGACATCTTCGCACTTAAGAATAGCGGCAAGCCGTGACGAAAAAAAAAAAAAAAAAAAAAAAAAAAAAAAAGGCTCGATGATGGATGACGCAAGTGGAAATAGAAAACGGTAGAAAGACGCGTGTAAATACTTGAAGCGAGCACCGCTATTCGAAATTCAAACGCAGAGAAAACAAAAACAGTAGAAAAACGGCTAAGTCAACAAAAGGCGTACTCAGCCTGTGTTCAACGCGTGCAGAGAGCGCCAAATCCGTGACCGCTCGCCACGGCTGTCTCACGCTGAATCCAACATTTCCAAATACTTCGCAGACTGGACAAAACGGAAACCGTCCTCTAGTGAACAGAGTGTGTGCCCAGAGTCAGCAAGCAAAATGAGGGCAAACAGCAAAAGACAGAGACAAGAAAGTGAACATAGCATGGAAGAGATGGCCTTACAGGAGACTTTGTGTGATATATGAAGGCAACTCTGACAAAACTAGTTACAAAAGAAGACGTTCAGCGGATAAGGGATGAAATGGACAAATTGAGACAAAGTTTAACTGACAAAATTGAAAGACTTGAGGGGGACGTACATGACTTGACAAATGAAAACGACAGACTGCATTCTGAAGTTTTTAAAATGCGGGGCGACAATAAGGAACTCAAAGCCCAGCTGACACAGAGTTCGAAAGAAGCCAGCACTCTGAGACGTGACATCAATGATAATGAACAACACAGCCGATCCTGGAATCTCAGTGTATGGCCTACGTCAAGTACAGGGGGAGGAGACAGTGGACAGCTGCATTCAGAAGTGTGTGAAGGTGTTCTCCGAGAAGCTGGGGGTCCCTGTGTTGGCTGACGATGTGGAAATGGCTCACCGGTTGGGGAGGATTCCCACGGGGGGTGGAGGCAGACCACTCCCGATAATTGTGCGTTTATTTTCTCGGAAAAAAAGAGGACTGATATTGACCACGCGCAGAAAGCTGAAACAAACTGGGATTACTGTGGGGGAGGACCTGATCCAGATGAATTACAAACTTCTCAAAAAAGTCAGTGCCCACTCAGCGACAATGGCCGCCTGGTCGTGGAACGGCAAGGTTTTGGCTAAACTGATCAATGGGAAGACACTGAGGATGGATAGTGGTACGGACATTGACTCGCTGTTCCAGAGAGAGATGTCGTAAAGGTTGGTGAATTGAGGGGGAACGGATTGTTGGTGAGGTGGGTGTGGGGGATGGTGGAGGTGTGGTGAGGGTATTGTTCGATATCTTTATTGAGCATATGGAAGACCAAATGTATTTGTGTGGTGGGATGGGGGCATTTCCATAACATATCAGACTCACTGTTGGAGTGATCATTTGATCAGTAATTATTGTTATTAACATTGATTGTCAGATATCGGCAAAAAGAACATTTTTTTGCAAAATTATCATTTGATTCTTTACATTTCACTGCATCATACATATTATGTAGTATGAAATCTCTCTCATTCCTGGGTTTTCTCTCCTTGTTAAAAAAAAAAAAAGGGGGGGGGGGGGAAGCAGGCGCGCGCGCGCGGACACACACACACACACACACACACACACACACACACACACACACATATACACACACACACGCGCGCGCGCGCACACACACACACACATGCACTCGCACACACGCACACGCACACACACACGTCCACCCTACACATGATTATTTATGTATTGCACAGATATATTAGTGACATTTTTTTCCCAGCAGATTCTTGCTAGACCCCCTCTCCCCGTCCCCTTTTAGCTTATTTATATATTCATCTTTGTATATATTTACTTATGTACTTGTTTATTTATTGCCTAATCCAAGGGTTAAGCGATGGGAGTTTGGTAATTCTGAACAAAGTCATAATGATGGCAAACTGAACACATGGTTGGATGTAGTTCGCCTCTCTCTCTCTCTCTCTCTCTCTCTCTCTCTCTCTCTCTCTGTCCTCAAAAATAGGCAAGATTTCGTATTTGCTCTTGTACGATTACTGGTTTGTCCGTTGCTTTTATGCATTTGAACCCTGCTGCTCATTTTGCGTTTATTGAATGGAGGTTGATGCATGTGTAGCTATGAAAGTCCTTAATATGGGTAAGTCTGAATCGGATATAACTGAGAATTCCTAAAGAGCACATACAAGATTCTACTTTCGCCCCTTGGATGCCTGCATAACGCTTACTCCTACTTCTCCTCCTCCTTTCTCCTCACCCCACCTCTCTCTCTCTCTCTCTCTCTCTCTCTCTCTCTCTCTCTCTCTCTCTTCCCCTCTCTCCTGTTCCCCCCTCTCCCTTTCTCCCTCTGTCTCTAACTCTCTACCCCTTCCCTCTCTGACGCGCAGGCCTGTCTGTCTGTCCGTCTGTCTGTCTGTCTGTCTGTCTGTCTGTCTGTCTGTCTGTCTGTCTGTCTGTCTCTCTCTCTCTCTCTCTCTCTCTCTCTCTCTCTCTCTTCTGTCCCCCTCTTTCTCCCCCAGTCTCTCACTCTCTATCCCTTCCTCCTCTCACGTGCGGACTTGCACACACGATTACATACAGTCATGAGCTTTCCCATGCATAGGGAGATACCAACACAATGTTGGTTGTTTGAAGTAGATCCGTGATCGATGAATGATTGTTTCCTTGCGATTGTGCAGTGGGCATTTGTCAGGGTTTTGAATTCGGAAAGAAACAGTGACATTATGACTGAAAATGACAATAGTGGCTATAAAGGTGTGTGTGTATGTGTGTGTGTGTGTGTGTGTGTGTGTGTGTGTG
>JAMYXO010000222.1:22500-37500 GCA_033310375.1 Conus canariensis
CACACGCACGCACACACATACACATGTGCGCGCGCGTGCACACACACACATACACACACGCACGCACGCACGCACTCACCCCTACTAACACACAAGCACATACACACGCGCGCGCGTACACGCACACACACATGCACGTACATACATATAGACTCTCTCTCTCTTAAGTGCAAGAGAACAGAGGTTTTTAACAATGGTTCCATGCCTGTTGTGACTGCTTCAATATTTTTGGTATGCTTTTCTCTCCTCGTCTTAAATTTGTTGATGCTTGCAAGGATCTGGCAAGGATCTTGCTAGCAAGGCCTAAATTTGTTGGTGCTTGCAAGGATTTTGCTAGCAAGGCAAAAATGCTTTGCTCTGTACTATCAAAAAACTATAGATTCCCCATAATGCCTCTCTTGGTGCATTTTGCAAGCTTTTGATAGTCAGGTGCAGCCACTTGCACGGTGTACATCAGAATTATGGGGATCGGGTAATGCTGCTATGCATTGTGAATACTCGCACCTTTCCGCTTTAAAGAATTTTCAAGGTGTAAATATACGGACAGCCAATGATCTTGTTTACGGAGAGATGAATGATGCCCTGTACATAGTTTCTACAGTTAAATACGTCCTCTGCTGGCTTAATTTACTATGTATTAAGGAGTACAGAATACCTCGCAAAGCTTACAATATGTTATGTGATCTCAAGTCACGAGGAAAAAAATAATTAGGCTAATAAAGTACATGTGTGTTTTGTTTTGGCATAGCAGAATCGAGGTTTCAGAAATACTAAGCAGTTTATAAGTTGTTTTTGTCAACGACTAGTCGACTGCGTTTGCAAAAAATGATTAAAACATGTGCTTTATTGAAAAGGTTTGACTTTTACAGATATGTTGGTAATTCCCATTATCTGAAACTTTATATAACTTTAAAAATGGATGGACAGTTTAAATACATTGTGACAAGATTTAGACTATGAATATCGGAATTAACAGTACGTACATTTAGACACTAAACTGGTGTTAATTACAATGATTTGCTTTGTCCTTTTTGTAAAGAGTCACAAGAAAACGGAGATGCATTTTGTTCTAAGCCGTCCAGCCCCTATGGACATTAGAAGTTAGGCCTATGTAAATAAATAGTCCGAATCTCTCTCTCTCTCTCTCTCTCTCTCTCTCTCTCCTCTCTCTCTCTCTCTCTCTCTCTCTCTCAACATTTTCGATGGATAGATGGATAGATAGATAGATAGATGCGTGCATGTATGCTTGCATGCTTACACACACGCATGCATACACACGCAATTATATCCAAACACACGTGCACGTACACGTACACGTGCCCGCGCACGCGCGCGCACTCACACTGCCACTGACTGCCCCCCCCCCCCCCCCTAGGTTCTCTCTGTCTCTGCGAAAGTCTCTCTCTCTCATTCTCTCTCTCTCTCTCTCTCTCTCTCTCTCTCTCTCTCTCTCTCCCCCCCCCCCTCTCTCTCTCTCTTATGATTGCTAATCTGGTTATTGTAATTGCTCATTCTTGACTTTGATGATTTAATTGTTCATATTGATGTGATATTTTTTTATTTATCATTTGTTCCTGAAATATTTTGGGGAGTAGGTGGTGGAGATGGCGAGGGGGGGGGGGGGGGAGTCTGTAGGAGGAGGGCATGGTTTGTAATTGCTAATGCAGGTAAGCTGATTGAATTTCTTTTGATGTAAGTTATCATTTTGGCCCTGGTAAAAATTTGCACATCAAGTCAACTTCTCTCTCCTCTCTCTCTCTCTCTCTCTCTCTCTCTCTCTCTCTCTCTTCTCTCTCTCTCTCTCATGAATTGTACTCTTTGCCTAAAATTCTCGTGTCGCATAAGAGACACTTTTTCTCCTTATAACTTGATGCTTGAATGGTGTTTTCTTTCATGCGTTTTTTGGTGCATTCTTTTGATTTTGATAATATGTGAGTGTATATACTACTACTACTACTACTACTAATAATAATGAATACTTATATAGCGCCTATTCTCGGCTAGAGACCAAGCTCTAAGCGCTTTACAATCAACACTCGCTTACACAACGGGCTGCCTACCTGGGTAGTGCCGACTGAAGAGCTGCCAGCTGGCGCTTCATTCAGTCGTTTCCCGTGTCATCCAGTCAATATCGTTCAATATCGTTCACTCAGTTTCTTTACTTCCTTCATTCTTTCCATTTCTTACGCAGGGTGCATGCTGTGTGTAACGTGTCATCCATACCAACGGCCAAACTGGCCTACTCTTCCGAAAGTTGGTGATGGGATTTTACGTGTGTACAAGATATTATGCGTGCGTTCACACACGGAACCTCGGTTTACAGTCTCATTCGAAGGACTGTATGGGAAATGGAGTCAGAACTAATGTTAACTCCGAGGGAAAAATCCCCCTGTACCGAAACGCCCCGGCGGAGATTCGAACCCGCAACCCCAGGATCACCAAGATTTCGAGTCAGGCGCTCTACCAACTGAGCTATTCCGGCTCCCTGTGTAAATGTAAGTATTTAAATGTGTGCTCACCATGCACCTATAATGTGCATGTGTTTGACATTTTGTTTGTTTATTAATTTTTGAGGGCGTGGTGTAAAGAAGCCACTGAAGCTTAACGAATGATCCTCATCAAAACACTCCACTTAGAGCACACACACACACACACACACACACACACACACACACACACACACACACACACACACACCACACCCACTCACCCCCACTACCATCACCACTATCACCACTACCAACACTTTACATATCCCACTCTCAAACATTCGACATTCCTCTGTGTAGGTCGCAACGGATCCCAGTCAACGGACCTGTTCCTGAATATACTGTTAATTGAGTCTGACTGACAGAGACTGTGGCTTTTAGCCCGGCGGACCATTAGGGTCATATCAGAGCTGCCAGCACGTCAAAGTCAATATTACACTCAGTCAATGCTATATGTTAACACACACACACACACACACACACACACACACACACACAACACACACACACACACACACACACACACACGCACGCACATTAAAAGATTGCTTTTCTCCCGATTAGATTTCAGATTAGGTGAAAACATAATCATCTCTATTGGGCACTAAATTTCAAAACTGGTGGAATATTTGGGAAGCAGTTTCAGTTAAGGAGTATATTGTAAATCGTTTTGTATCTGACCCATCTCTCTCTTTTTTTTTTTGAGAACATGTTTTATGGCGAGTGCTACTCCATACGGTGTGCACAACAGAATTTCCCAGAGAGAGAGAGAGAGAGAGAGAGAGAGAGAGAGAGAAGAGAAAGAGAGAGAGAGAGAGAGAGAAGAGAAGAGAGAGAGAGAGAGAGAGAGAGGAGTGGAGGCATTCTTTGAGACCCGGCTAAACGTCTCATTCTGACATGTTATTCGAACAGCCCTGATATACCGTTTCAGTTAGATGCTGTGATTCGTGTCGCATAAGCGTGATTCTCTGCATTATCCACTTGATTCTACCGACAGTTATGCTCGTCAGAAAAGACTGTTGTGTCCACCATGTCTGTCTGTATCTGTTGGACAAAGAGCAGTGTGTGTTTAATCTATTCACACTTTAAAAGTTTACACATGAAGTCTACACTGTAATTCAGTACCCTGCACACTGATAAGGCTTTCGGTATTTTTCAGCGGTGAGAGGGTTAAGGACAAGACTGTCACAGACTAAGGTCTGCGGATCGGGAGTGAGAATGCCGACCATTTCATTCACCAATCAAAAAGCGTTACTATTTATAGGTCTGATCAAACAGAAAAATGGCGGAAGGCCTACATAATCAGAAAGATCTCATATCGGACGCCTAACCCTTAAAGACAACATTCATCTGCTTCGCACCGAAGACGAGATGAGTTTCGAACGGAAGGAAGCAGTTTGTCTTTGTGTTTCTTCGCCGTCTGTTTTATTTACATACATATCATATGTGTCGAGCTGCGTGATTCGCCGAATTCTGTAAACTTCCTTGCGATTTGGTACTTGATAAAAATGTGATTCACCCGTTGGATCGGCGTGCCATCCCCCCCCCCCTCCCCACCTCCCCCTCGTCCCCTACATACTTTAGTTCTGCTCAAACCGCGCCAGCTTATACTTGCTTCGAAAGCCTCTAAGAATCTTTCTCTTTGCGAAGACAGTGTTATTGTCAGGCACACCGTATACTTATTCTGCGTGCCTATACTATTCTATTAAGATTCGAGTCGCGTGTGCACGTCTGTGTGGGAGTGTTCGTCTGTGTGACCGTGAGAACAAACTTCGTGGTAGCAGGTGTATTTTCATTCGGCACGCGCGATGAGAGATGTTTCTGTTGTGTGCTCAAAACAAGAGTCATACATGTGTTTGTATTTCTATGTTCTTCATAGATGTCCTTTCGGACGGTGTGTTGTTGTTGCCTGCAGTAGCCAGTGGCTTGAATGGTGGGAGAATCATTAAATTATTTTATTTAAATTTTACCTAAATAAACTGTGTTGCACACGGTAAAACTCACACGGGTGATCGCTGCTGCGAAACAGGGAGACTAATTTAGGTGCGCGGGTATACGGACTGTGCGCATAGTTCTTGCGTTGTTTTGAAAAAAAGTAACCGTTTACGTCATAGGCGTGACGTGTTTGTTTGTTTTTTTTAATGATGCATTCTTTGATTTTGGTGTGGTCTTGATAACGGGTGTGGCACTGTTGGGGCTTCTAGTCTAATAGTATGTCTGTAGCCTAGTTGTTAAATTGCATTGCACAGAAATGGCCAGTGCTCTGTGTGGACATGCGTAGTTCTTCTATGGTTGTAAGTAGTACAGAGGAGAGCTGTGTTTTGTTCTAGGTTGTTTGTTTGCTCTTCGTGGATTATTTTTCCTGCTTGTGCATCTGGACTACATTGGTACGTCGTCGGGACTTACCTGGAGTGTTTTCTGGAGTTGTGTACAAGATGCGTCATCGTTGTATTCTGCTGTTCTAAGGAGAATACACGTTTGTCTGCCTGCTCTTCGTATACTGTTTTTCCTGCTTGTGCCTCTGGACTACATTGGTACGTCGTCGGGACTTACCTGGAGTGTTTTCTGGAGTTGTGTACAAGATGAGTCGTCGTTGTATTCTGCTGTTCTAAGGATAATACACGTTTGTCTGTCTGCTCTTCGTGTGCTGTTTTTCCTGCTTGTGCCTCTGGACTACATTGGTACGTCGTCGGAATTGAGTTCAACTTTTTGTGTCCAGCCTGGATAGCATGCGACCCGAATCTGACTGGTTAGAAGTGTTTGCCCGTGAATTGTTTCTATTTGTATGTGACTGTGATTGCTAGATCGATTAAGCAGGGAAGGAACAGAGGTTTGTTCCACGCTGTAATTGGCTGCCGCTGATTTTTAGTGGAAGTTGGCTAATTTTAAGATGTAAGTAATTTACAGCAATTATTACTACGTTAATTTCGCTGCATAGAGTGTGATTAATGGTATTTGTAGGCTAAGGTCCATAGTGATATTAGCCGGGAGTGCATTGTTGCGTGTCGTGCGACATTGCACCCAAGGAGAATATACGGTTGGACGTATTAAGCGTGCCTATGGATTGAACTTATGAGTGCTTGATAGTGTGTGCAATTGTTGTACTGTCTGTCTGGAGAGTGTGCTGTTAAGTGTAAAATATACCCCTGTGTCGTTGGATAGATGAAGAATAAATGCGTACAAACTTCACTCGGTATTAGGACTGCATTGTGTGTAGGAGAAAGTAGTTTAGTTAGGTCTTTGAGGCTGTCTATCACTCTGTAGGGCAGTTCAGGCCTTAGCGAGCCTGACAGTCATCAACAGGGGAAGTAACCTTTTAACAAATGATCTTTCTCTAAAATGCGAAGACAGTTTAATCATCAACAAGGGAAGCAGCTTTTTGTTTCTCTAGGATGAAACGATTACATGCCCATAACCCCACAGACATGTTGTTTGCAGTGCCTTTTTGATCTAGCACACAGTCAGACACGAGGCAAAAAAGTAAAGGGGTCGATGTTTGTTTTGAGTGCGTCGTCTCTGCATGACGCGTTCTGTGCGAAAACGTACCGCGAGCAGCAACAATTTGGAGTTACGAGTGTGTCACTGATTCATCAAGGGGTGAAGAAAAACCCACTCAAAACCTTTACGTGTTATTTTCAGTGTGCGTATTCCAGATTCGCTTATAATTTTGCCTCTGAAAACAGTCATTTTCTTGAAGAATGATGCAATCACTACTTAGGTTAAGGTTAAAGGTTAACCTTCTATAGCGGAATGATGTAATAGAGACAGTGAACTGTCAGAGAGTCAGAGTAAGGTTAAAGGTTAAATTTCTATAGCGGAATGGTGTTAGAGGAAGCGAACTGTTAAGAGATACAGGTTAAGTTTAAGGTCAAAGCTTTGTAGCGGAATGGGTGTCAGAGGCAATGAACTGTCAGAGATTCAGGGTAAGGTTAAATTCTATAGCAGACTGGTGATAGAAGCAGTGAACTTTTAGAGATTCAGGGTAAGGTTAAATTCTACAGCAGATTGGTGTTAGAAGCAGTGAACTGTTAGAGATTCAGGATAATGTTAAATTCTATAGCAGACTGGTGTTAGAATCAGTGAACTGTCAGAGATTCAGGTTAAGGTTAAATTCTATAGCAGATTGGTGTTAGAAGTAGTGAACTGTTAGAGATTCAGGGTAAGGTTAAATTCTATAGCAGACTGGTATTAAAAGCAGTGAACTGTCAGAGATTCAGGGTAAGGTTAAATTCTATAGCAGACTGGTATTAAAAGCAGTGAACTGTCAGAGGTTCAGGGTAAGGTTAAATTCTATAACAGACTGGTGTTAGAAGCAAGTGAACTGTTAGAGATTCAGGGTGAGGTTAAATTCTATAACAGACTGGTGTTAGAAGCAGTGAACTGTTAGAGATTCAGGGTAAGGTTAGAGGTATCAGTTCTGTAGAAGAATCGTGGTAGAGGCAGTGAACCAACTGTCAGAGATTCACAGTGTCTGGGGCATGACAAATATGTCAGTCAGAACCCAACTCTCTCCTTGTGCCGCATTAACCTTCCATGACCTGAATCAGGTACCCGTTTACCGATGGGTGGATAGAGAGGGTTTTCAATCCAAAGAACCAGTCCCCATGGAGAGGTCAAGTCACACAACCATCAATCCACAGGCACTCCACAGTCCTCTGTATGTAACCACTATTTTCACGTACAAATAGATCTTGTTACTGTCCCCCTCCAACCCCCCCCCCCTTACCCCCCCCCCCCCCCCGAATTGCCATGCGTATGTGCACGTTACAGTGCGCGAGATATGATACTAATATTAATAATGACTTTATTATGACTGTCTTTTTCAGGACTCTCTCTCTCTCTCTCTCTCTCTCTCTCTCTCTCTCTCTCTGTCTCTCTTGTCAATAGCACGCACGGAATGTCCACTGTCTGCCCCGTGATTGACGTCAGACACCACTTCGCGCTCTCTGGTTGGCTGCTCGGGATTGGGGTCGGAGAGTGGCGGCGTGACGTCATCTGTTGACACACGGAGGGTTCCCCGCATGTCCGTGACAGGGGAACTTCCAGGACTGGACTGCTGGTGGGTTGATCAGGATGGTGAGGGACGCCGATCCCCCCCAAGGAGGGCCCAGCACGCCGATCCCCCAGGGAGGGCCCAGCACGCCGATCCCCCAGGGAGGGCCCAGCACGCCGATCTCCCAGGGAGGGCCCAGCACGCCGATCTCCCAGGGAGGGCCCAGCACGCCGATCTCCCAGGGAGGGCCCAGCACGCCGATCTCCCAGGGAGGGCCCAGCACGCCGATCCCCCAGGGAGGGCCCAGCACGCCGATCTCCCAGGGAGGGCCCAGCACGCCGATCCCCCAGGGAGGGCCCAGCACGCCGATCCCCCAGGGAAGGTCCAGCACGTCGATCGCCGATGTCTGGCCCAGCATGTCGATCCCCCATGAGTGGTGCCCGTTGCTGGTCTCGGATCCGCAGCCGGCCGTTGACGAAGTAGCCCGTCCTCCCCTGCTCACGCAGCTCCCTCAGCTCCGTCGTCTGCCTCCTGGTCAGGTCCTGCGTCGCCCTCAGCCCGTCATGCGCCATGTCCTGCCGTGCTGGCCGGCCCTTCATCAGCCGCATGGCGTCGCCCCATCTCTGGAACTTGGCGATGATGGGGCGAGGATTGGGGTTGCGGGAGTTGGGTCTGCCAAGACGGTGTGCCCTCTCTATCACATCGTCGTTCCAGGCATGCTCAGGAATGTAGGTACTGAGCACATTTTTCACGGCGTCAGCACAGTCCTCTTCCTCTCCAGCCCTAGCCTCAGGTATGCCGAAAAACTTGATGTTATTACGGCGTGAGAAGCCTTCTAGACGGTCAACTTCCATCTCGAGATCAGACACAGTTTTCAGTAAATAATCTTGCTGAGTAGAAAGCGATGTGATTTTTTCAGAGTTTTGCTGCACATCCTATCGCATAGCACCGACATCACAACATAAGTTGGCGATCGATGACTTCATTTCTTCTTGATCGTCTTTGAACTGCTTAAGAATGCTCCTCCTGACTTTTTAGAGCTTCAGCTTGCGTCTGCATGATCACAAGAATGCTATCTAGTTTCTGTTGTAGACTCATCTTCAGCTGCTTGATACTCCCTTGCAAGTCCGGATTGTTCGTTTGCTTTTCTTGAGGCACAGCACATGCGTCTTTAGCCTGGTTGGGCGAAGGTCCAGGATTTTCTTCAACATCGCCGCTCAGCTTGACTCGTCTTAACGCGAACACAAACAGCGCGAAGCACAGAGAAGGCAATGACACGCTCGGTAGGTCAACTGTAGTCGGCAGAGAAATTTGATCGTGGGGGCGAAGAAACAATCTTCACAGGTAACATTTTCAATGAAAGTTCCTCTCACCAAACACAGTTCTTGAGTACGGATATCCAGCAGTAGAAAAGGAGAATACAAGGCAGAAACAACAGAATGTTTCACACAGCAAGCCAGGCAGGCCAGAAACAGCAGGCAAATCCAGGTAAACAACACGTCGGCGACACACACCGCCTCACACCTTTCACGTGCGTACACATTGCCCTTCCCTCTCACCTTGCTCAACAAAAATTTCGCCACACTTGACGAATGAAAAAGTCCAATACTGGCCCTCCACTGTCCGGTATCTATCATTTTATAGCACGGTCATGAGCCAGAACGAACTAAAGAAAGTACTGCACAAACACTGCTGCACAAGAAGGTCCGAGTCCTCGGTAGATTTCTATCTAAACACTCAATTGAAGAGCAGCCACAAAACTGCTCGCCATCTTACTGTTTGACCCTCACATACACAAACATTGATCCCTCTCTCTGTGCCACACTTACAAGTTCTAAGTTGTATAGCCACCTTCCACATCACAAACATTGCATGCCTTCTTCCACCTCTTCTTTTGTATAGCCAGCTCCACATACACAACATTGCATGCCTTCTCTCCCCCTTCTTTGTATAGCCACCCTTCACATACACAACATTGCATGCCTTCTTTCCCACCGTCTTCTGTTTGTATAGCCCCTTCCACAACACAACTTGCATGCCTTCTCTCCCATCCTTCTGTTAGTATAGCCACCCTTCACATACACAAACATGCATGCCTTCTTAAGAATATATAGATCTGTGATATTGATGATTTTGTTTTCCCATTTCCCATATGAATTCAGGCTATGTCAATGGCTCCATTTTCATCAGATACATGCTACAAAGTAAAAATCTTGTGTCAGCTTAGGGTATTATAGATATTGAGAACAGAGGAGCCGATGTTTTAAGATTTGATATATATATTTATAATTGTTGTGTATGCATGCTCTTGTGGAACTACAAGTTGTAAAGGCTGGGGGGGGGGGTCGAATCAATGTGTGTGTGTGTGTGTGTGTGTGTGCCCCGCGCGCGGGCGCGGTGTGGTGTGGTGGTGGTGTGTGGTGTGTGTGTGGTGTGTCGTGCGTGCGTGCATAATTGAATATGGTGTATGTATGTATAGTAGTTGGTGATTGTGTGTGCGTTGTGTGTGTGTGTGTGTGTGTGTGTGTGTGTGTGTGTGTGTGTGGTGTGTGGTGCGCGCCGCATAATTGAATATGTGTTGTGTATGCTGTGTGTGTGTGTGTGTGTGTGTGTGTTGGTGTGTGTGTGTGTGTGTGTGTGTGTGTCGTGCATAAACACGCGTATAATTGAATATGGCGTGTGTGTATGTGTGCGTGTGCGGTCTTGTGCTTGTGTGTTTGTATGTGTGTGTATGTGTGTGCGTGTGCGTGCGTTGCGTGCTGTGTGTGTGTGTGTGTGTGATAAGTGAGTCTCTATAGACTTACTGAAAACGATGACTTTGACGTGAACTAACGTGGGTCATTGAAGGGAGAGGAAATCGAAAAAAAAAAAAAAAAAAAAAGAAGTGACCACGAGTGCAGAGTATTAAGGGAAAGACCTTGGCTTTGATTCGATGATGAGCTACGGGGATGAGGATGGTGAGTATGACACTGTCTCTCCCTACATGATGGGGTTGTACCCAAAGTTTCCTTTCACGACAGAGCCCAGCGTTTGCCAGGCCCGAGAGATACAGACACCTAAGGTGTTGGTCGGGATTTTGAGCAACGGTCTCAGGTGCGCATCCGTTAAGTGGATGAAAGTGAGGAGTGTGTGCCCTGACCGGCTTCTTCTCAGAGATGACTTTGCCCTGGGCTCAACTGGGAAGCCTGGAACCACACAGACGAGTTTCGTCTCCTTCTGGATGCGTCTCTTAGAGTGTTGCTCAAATTTCCTGACCAGCTTTGCAGGTGTCTGTATGTCTGGCCAGGCTGACACAAGGATTGTTATGAAAACGAGCGTCGAGTTACAGCCCTGTCATGCAGTCTGAATTTAACATTAAAAAAAAGAGAACGCCGTAGCATCATCTCCATCGCCCTAATCTTCCTTAATTAGCAGAAAAACGTCTCAGATTCTGTGATCATTCATATGGTGACCTCAAGTTCGACCTCCCTCTGTGTCTATGTCTTTAGTGACGTTGTGTCGGAGTCGCCGGTATCGGCAAGGTTATGGGGACTGTCGTTGGATGAACGAGAGAAGGGTGTGTGTGTGTGTGTGTGTGTGTGTGTGTGTGTGTGTGTGTGTGTGTGTGTGTGTGTGTGTGTAGGGGGTGGGGTGGGGGATTTTACCACAGGGTAAACATGCGGATAATTAGGCTTATGAATACGCAGATTGGGTAATTAGGTCTGAGCCATAGCACACCTGCTTTGTTTTCGTTTTCTTATGTGTTTGTAATTTGAAAACGGCATCATGGTATAATCGTCATTTCTTTCATCAATACAATTCTTGAGAGACGAACAGCATGACCAGTGGACGTTCGTGACATGGAATGAGTCGACTTTGTTACTGCTATGGATTCTTGAAGCAGAAAAAAAGAAAAGAACTAATAAACCCAAAGTTGCGGTGGAACCCAGAGGACGTACTACTCCTCAACTGCCGAACAAACCAGTTAATGCAAAGTCTTTGTGGTACATGCATGTTCGGCGCGCGCGCGAACGTACACATATACGCACTCAACGCGCGACCACACACAGCGCGCGCGACACACACATACATACACACACATCGCGCGCGCCACACACACACATACACACACGCGCGCACACACACACACACACACACACACACAGCACACCACCACACCCACACACACACACACACACACACCACACACACCCCCACACACCACAACACCCACCACACACACCAACCACCACCAACCACAACCACCAACACAAATTTTCTCCTGAAGTTGTTGTGTCTGTGGAAAATTCATCTCTGTGCATCACCTCTATTAGATCCCATTTAAACTAAAATGTAAAGGCGAAAGGTATCAATCTTGACAAATGAAAATGAGAGTCAAGTCTGCTGACTCATGCATAAATTGAGTTTGCCGCCACTTTAGCCATTCTGAGTACTAGACTATTATGAGGTCTTTAACGATATGCGTTTTCTTTTTCAAAGTGTATGCAGATATTGTTGAATACCTAATGGTTTTCCCCCACCCCCCCCCACCACCCCTTTTATCGTCTAATATCACTAGCCGATGAAAAGACGTAAAATTAAACACACCACCACCACACAACACCACACACACACACACACACACCACAACACAAACACAACACAACGCAACGCAACGCAACGCAACGCAACACAACACAACACACACACGAACGCGTATGCACAGGTACAGAAAATGCACACACCCTTATTTTTTTTCTTACACTAGTTTCAGGCATTTCCCATATGAACCAACATCTAAACCATGATGACACACCGACTGCCCTTGTTCCGTTTCTTTCGCTTTCATGAGTATTACATCTGAACACAGAACACACACCCCAAACCAGTACCAGACTTCTTTGTGAAGTGGCACTGAACAGGAAATTCAGCTCCGTTAGAGCAGCTGTGAAAGATGGAAGATTATCTGTGTTTGTTTTTTTCCCCTCTCTTCTTCATCTTCTTTGGCTTTTAAATGTAGCATTTGAAAGAGCGGCCTTCATGGCGTGTGTGTCGGTAAAGAATAACAGTCTCCAATGTGTTTAGACCGCCAAGCTTGTCTGTTTACATTGAGAATACGCCAAGTTACCCAATGCTGATTTTTGTCTGTCCGTCTGAGTGCCTCTCTCTCTCTCTCTCTCTCTCTCTCTCTCTTTTCTGTTGTGTGTGTGTGTGTGTGTGTGTGTGTGTGTGTGTGTGTGTGTGTGTGTGTGTGTGTGTGACGAGCGTGTAAATATATGTTTGCGTGTGCGCGCGCTCAAGCGGGTGCTTGTGTGCGTACGTCTGGGACTCTGTGTGTGTGTGTGTGTGTGTGTGTGTGTGTGTTGTGTGTGTGTGTGTGTAAGTGTCAGTGCGCGCTCACGCGCGTGCGTCTATGTTGTGCGTGTGGTGCGTGCGTGCGGGGCGCGCGGTGTGAACTGCCTCTTGCTTTTGATCTACCACTCATTCGAAAAATATTCATTGTAGCCAACTTATTTCAAGAGATGAGGCTGTGTGTGTGTGTGTGTGTGTGTGTGTGTGTGTGTGTGTGTGTGTGTGTGTGTAAACTGCTTTCTCTTGTTCTCTCATGCATTCGAACTTTACTTATCGTTGCCCGTTTACTTCAAGAGACGAAAAGTGCATCCCAAAGCCAAGTCATTAAAAACAAACATTTAAGTCGAAAAGAAAAATGCCCTATGGAAAACAAATGAACTTTTAGATTAAAAAAAAATTGTTACATTTTTTTTAATGTTCAGAATGGCCAGTAGCTCAATTCCGGACATGTTTTTTTTTTCTTACAATGACGTATTTCTGACGTTATTTTTCACCATTAAAGAATTGAATAAATAAATTAAAAAAAGAAAAAAAAGAAAAAAAAACCCTCCGCACCCGAGCACTGACGTATGTGCACACTTACTGTTTTCAGCTGCGGCGCTGTGTCACATGCTCACTAGTGTGTTAGTATGGAAGCTCATTATCGCTCGAAAAGGTCATCACCGCTATGCTTGCATAGAAAAGAGTAATAGTACTTTTAAGAACATGAAAACATTGACGTGAAAACCGAAATTAATTATAACGTGATTTGTTGTAAATATGTTTTTTTCTTTTCATGCTGTAGAGACATAGGCCAATGAGTTGAAAAAAAACAACAACCAAACAAACAAACAGGCAAATCGCCATGAATTGTGAAAACATTTAATTATGGCCGCTATGTTCAGCTTCCAGCGTTCTGCCTGTTTACAAACTATAGTCTTTAAGGGATAGCAGTCTACCAGAGATAGCAGTGCGTATGACAGGGAGCCCAAGCCTGCTGTGACGAGTCACAATGAACTGTTTTCCACTTGTCGTCATTACTCTCTTTACCAGTGATTCCGTTTGACTGCCATCTTTCAGTCTGGACCTCATTGCTCCTCGGCTACAACGTTTTCTTTTTTTAATTCCACCAGCAATGTAGATAGGTCTTATATTCGGGGGTTGAATGCTATATCACCAAAGAGCCAGATATGGAGTCATAACACAGCAATGCCATCGGTGGTGATGGTAGTTTTCATGTCTTAATGGTAATGTTCATGTTTCTTTGAAGGAAATGTACTATTTCTGCAGAGAAAACTGTTATCCTAGGGTTTTGACATTTGTAGGCCATCAGAACTGCTCCTGTTCTTCTTCATGCTGTGGGTTTGTTTGTTGTTGTTGTTGTTGTTGTTGTTGAGAAGGTGAATTTGGGAGTAAATGACCCCGCCCCCCCCCCCCCCCCCACACACACACACACATACACACACGCATACGCACGCATCACGCACGAACGCACGCACGCACATTCAAATACACACATAACGCATACACATAGACTCGCACACACCCCACACACACACACACACACCACGCACGCACGCACGCCGCACGCACGCACGCACGCGCCACGCACATACACGCAAAAGCACGCACGCACGCACGCACACACACGCACGCACACACACACGCACGCACACTCACTCGCGCGCACACACAAGCACACATTCAAACACAACACACACACACACACACACACACACACACACACACACACACACCACACCCACACCACACCACACCACACACTCACTCACACACAGGCGCACGCACGCGCTGTCAAGTACAAGCTCAGAACAATTGAACATGCAAAGTGTCACTTATACGATCTGTCTCCAACGTGAGGGAAGCTTACATGCGCGTACACAGGGGAAAGAAAAAAAGAGAAAGAAAGAAAGAAAGAAAGAAAAAAAAACTTCATGGCGCAAGGCCTTGCTGATCTGTCGTCTACAGCAGCAAGGTCTCACCACCCTCACCCCCACTTTTGCTCCCCCACCCCACTCTCTTTCACAACAATTACATCTGATCCCCCCTCACCCACCCCACCCCCTCCCGTACACTTTTACAAAATGTGCATCTTTTCATCTATTGCTTCCCTCCCCCCCACCCACCCCCACGCGCTTTCACAAAGTCTGTACCTTGTTCTTCCTCCCCCTCCCCCTCCCCCTCCCA
>JAMYXO010000222.1:42500-57500 GCA_033310375.1 Conus canariensis
TTAAACAGTTTCTTTTATAGGGTTTGGTGTTTTTAACGGTTTTTAACTGTTATAAATAACGTTTTTTTAACTGCCAAATAACGGTTCTAATTTTCGAGAAGTAGTCCTGTACCTGTGCAATGTCACAACGGCTATTTGAAGAAAAGCAGAGGAAAAAGATGTCTTTGAAACCGTTATAACAGCTTTTTAACGGTTTTTAACGGTTTTATTTGTCTGTCTCTCTACAATCTATCTAGCTATCTAGCTATCCAACTATCTATCTGTCTGTCTGTCTGTCTATCTATCTATCTATCTGTGTGTGTGTGTGTGTGTGTGTGTGTGTGTGTGTGTGTGTGTGTGTGTGTGTGGTGTGTACGTGCGTGTGTGTGTGTGTGTGTGTGGTGTGTGTGTGTGTGTGTGTGTGTGTGTGTGTGTGTGTGTGTGTGAGTTAGTCAGTCAGTCAGTCAGTCTGTCTTCCTGCCGGTCGGTCGGTCAGTCTGTCTGTCTGTCTGTCTCTCTATCTGTCCGCCCGTCCGTCTGTCTGTCTGTCTCTATATCTGTCTGTCCGTTCGTCTGTCCGTCTGCTGTCTGTCTGTCTGTCTGTCTGTCTGTCTGTCTCTCTCTCTCTCTCTCTCTCTCTCTCTCTCTCTCTCTCTTCTTCCCTCTTTAACCCCATCAGCTTTGTATGTTGGTATGTATGTCTTCTGCCGTTGTTGGTGTCTGCACCTGTCAGGTGAAAGGCAGGTATGATCCAAGCGGCAATGGTGCACCAGTTAATAACGTAGTGGGTTTTAGGGTTGGACCCGTGCCAGAATTGTCCCCACCCGGTCCCAAATCCACTACCCAGCCCCTCCCCATCCCCTTGAGTGATTTTGATCATGTACGCCCCATGGAGTGATTACATACTCTTGACATTTCCAACACCACCACTACCACCACCCCAGTTCGGTGAGCTTAGATACTTACCCGCAGGGAATGATTTTGAGTATATACACACCTGAGGATACACTCACATGAGATTTCCACCTTCAAGTTCACAGGTCGGTGAGTTTAGGCACGTGATTTTCTTACCAGCCAAAGAGTGATTTTGAGCATATACACCACATATAGTGATTAGACGCACCTGGCATTTCAATTTCCGTGTTCACAGTTAAGTGAGCGTAAGTATGTGCTTCCTCTACTCACTAGGGATCGGGAGTAATTTTCAGCACATACATCCATTGAGTGAATATACGCACCTGACATTTTGCACCTCTCTGTTCAGAGGTCGCTGAATTTAGGCACGAGCTTTTCTTACCTGCCGGAGAGTTATTTTGGTCACATACACCCCGTAACAGTGATGATTTATGAGTCCTATAACCATTTTCTAAAGTGATGATTTCCACTTCCCAGTTCACAGGTCAGGTGAGGTCAGGCACGTGCATTTTTTTTTTTTTTTTTTTTTTTTTTTTGTAATCCGATATAGAGTGATTTTGTAAGAGAAGGCGATTTCTGCACGTGACTCCAGGTTGCACGACTGTCCTCTCAGTTCGTGTGTGTGCCGGTCTTGTTGCAGGGTACGGGCATTTGGCGCCCAAGACAGCAGTGGGATGGAAGGTGACCATCGGCTACGCCATTGTGGGCATCCCTCTGACGTTCCTGTGTGTGCACAACATCGGCAGTCTCTTCAGCACCATCGTCACCGGCATCTACAGACACGCCTTTGTCGGCCTGGTCATGAGGTCTGTCCTGACTGCTGGGCTCGGACACACGTGCGAGTGTGATGTGCGAGTGGCTCGCTCGCGCACTAAAACACAGAGAGAGAGAGAGAGAGAGAGAGAGAGAGAGAGAGAGAGAGAGAGAGAGAGACAGAGAGAGAGAGAGAGAGAGAGAGAGAGAGAGAGAGAGGGGGGGGAGGGAGGGAGGCAGGGAATCAAGAATATGTATATTGATTCTCGTGGTTTGGATAACAAATTATATTTGAATCATACTGGCGTAATCACATTCAGACAGATTAGTTCGCTATCTTACAGGATAAAACTTAATGCGTTCATCACAAAATACAGCAAAAATATTAAATGTTTATGTGGTGAACAAATTTCTAGCAAACACAGCAATTTTGAATGTCAGAGGTTAAGACCTATCTTACCAGTGATTTCTGAAAATTGTATTGAAGGCGTTTTCAAAAATTCTACTAGTTTGTTTGATATTGTGAAATGTTTACCTAGTCCTGTACGCCATTTGTTATAGACTACTTGATTGTAATTTTTGTTAATGCTCATTTTTCTGATTAAAAAATCCTTAGCCAAGAGACATAAATACATACACACACAATACGGTCCCCCTCCCCTCCTCCTCCTCCCGATCCCCTCCCTCCGCCCCTCCCCTCCCCTCCCCCCGTCTAATATCACTGTGTGGATAGACGCTAAATTGAAGACAACAACAACACACGCGCACGCGTGCACACATGTACGCGCGTGCAATCACACACACACACACACACACACACACACCACACACACCACACACACACACACACACACACGCACACACACCACACACGCACGCGCACACGCACACACACGCACGTACACGCAACACACACACAGCACACACACACACACACACACACACACACACACACACACACACACACACACACACACACCACACACACACACACACACACACACACACACACACGCACGCACGCGCACACGTACACACACGCACGTGCACGCAAACAACACACACACACACACACACACACACACACACACACACACAACACACACACACAAGAGCGCACGCGCAGGTACGCACACAAGCAAGATACTGAATCTCTCTCTTACATGCACACGCGCGCACACACACATACATGCGCGCGCACACACACATACATGCGCGTGCAGACACACACACACACACCGCGCGCGCGCGCACACAGAAAAACGCGCACGCGCACTTACGCACACAAGGAAGATCTCTCTCTCTTTCTCTTACACGTCACATACACACACACACACACACACACACACACACACACACACACACACACACACACACACACACACACACACACACTTTCATTCACAGAGAGAGAGAGAGAGAGAGAGAGAGAGAGGAGAGAGAGAGAGAGAGAGAGAGAGAGAGATGAGTTTGTATGCACGTACGCGCGCTTCCTCGTACGATGTATCTCTATCTGTATTCGTCGGTTTATCGGTAAACCCAAACCTTTTATTCTCATCTCACCAGATGGAGGCTGGCCAAGGCACGCATGCGCAGATCCCGACGAATCAGCCTCATCCGGGACATCATGAGTGACGGCGCACGCCGCCTCAGCTCCCAGTTCTCCCGTCACTGGCTGGCGCTGGACCATCGCCTGCTGCGGGACAAGGACCTCCGCAATTCCTTCAAACGCATCCAGAAGGCCCGCAAGAAACTCCGGCTGAAACCAGGCCAGGAGGACGTCCCTGGGAGTCAGCTGGAGGAAGCCACCGAGGACGAGGAAGAGGAGAAAAGCCAGGAGGAGGATGTGGAGGGGGAGGAGGAGGAGGAGGACTGTCATCAGAGGGGGGACACTTACAGCGACTGCGGCTCGGAATCCAGTGCTTCAGGGTCTCCATGTCAACGGCCGCGTGTTCGTTGGGAAGATCAGAAACGAAGGAAGCCTCGGTGCCGCGGGAAAGCAGACTCCAGGGCTGACAACCTGTTAAACGAAGACCGCGAGTCCCGCACACAGAATCCAGCTGGGTGTCTCGCCCGACACGATGACCCGTTCCTCGCACACGATGTGGCGCTATCTGACGAGGACAAGCACAGCATCAGCAGCAGAAAGCGGAACAAATGCAAACGACACGACTCGCAGACTTCCAGACGCACCGTCAACTCGGAGCCCAAAGAAGACGACGACTCGGAAGGGAAAGGGTCCGCCTCGCCTCGAAGGAAACGCCCAAGAAGAAGTCCTTGAAGAAGAAGGACATCAAGGTCATCCGCCGAAGCGCGTACCTGACAGAAGAAGACCGCCTGAGGAAGATGTTCCTCTCAGACAGACCACGCGCGGGAAGGAAGAACAAGAAATCACAAAGCAACCCCAACCTGGCCAACACCACGGTCATCGTCAACGACGACGACGACGACGACGATTTTTTCCTGGCTGTTCCCTCCGGGGGAGTGGCCTTTGGTTCCAGAAGGACCCGCAGAACCGGGCTGTCGGCCCTGGTGCCGCCAGGCCTGGTGAGGCTCCCTATGTCTGTGCCCAAGACCACAAGGTCGCCCAAAAGGAAACGATCATCATCACCAGAAACCTCCCCAGCACTGGAACCACCGACAGTCAGCTTTGAAGACAGCCCGGCCACAAGGCAGCAAGGCTCAGAGGGGAGGAGCGCAAAAGCAGACTCCTCCTTCACCAGTCCTGCAGAGACGGAGACGGCGATGAAGAACGAGGAGGAGGACCCGCTGAGCAAGCCCGTGGACACTTCCAAAGTGAACGTGCCGGTGTGGGTCACCCTCCTCATCATGACGTGCTACATCCTGGGCGGGGCCACCATGTTCTCCATGTAGGAGGAGGACTGGAACTTTCTGGAGGGATCCTACTTCTGCTTCATCACCATCTCCACCATCGGCTTCGGGGACTTCGTGCCCGGCACCAGCATGGACTCGTGGGCAGCCCAGGAGAAGTGGATCGCCTGCTGCGTGTACCTGCTGCTGGGGCTGGCCATGCAGGCCATGTGCTTCCACCTCATGCAGGAGGTGGTCAGGGCCAAGTTCAGGCGCCTGGCCGCCCGCCTGCGTCTGATGCCTTCGGTGGAGAACGCCATTCTGGAGGAGGAAATGGCCGAGACTCTGATGCAGAGAAAAAAATTATGGTGATACTGAAGTGATATTGAAGAGGTAACTCTTCCTGTGTGACGAAAGAGGAGAAAAAGCTTCTGAAGTGATAATTTGTGGAGAGAAAAAAAATTATGGTGATACTGAAGTGATATTGAAGAGGTAACTCTTCCTGTGTGATGAAAGTGGAGAAAAGGTTTTGAAGTGACATTGAGGAGATAATCTCCTAACGAGTTAGACTGGGATGAAACGTTTGTGGAGTAAAATCGAGGGTATATCAAGTGATATAGAAGAGATAACTCTTCCTGTGTGGTGAACGTGGAGAAAAGGTTTTGAAATGACGTTGAGGAGATAAAGCTCCCAACGTGTTACATTGGGATGAACGTTTAAAAACTTGTAATGTGAAATGAAGGGGGGGGGGGGGGGGGGGCTAAAAGTATAAAACAACAGAGAAACATCCTATGAAATGATGAGGACGGACAGCTTGTGAAGCTATAGCACAGAAGGAAACGTTTATGGGGCGATGGTGAGGAGAAAAGGTTTATAAAGTGATTATAGAAGAGAAAAACATAAAGTGATGGTGATAAAAAAAAAACTTTTCTGAAACTATGTTGAGAGAGGAACAAAAACGTCTGGCGCGAGAAAGCAATGTAGCAATAGTAAGGAGAGAAAACTCCTGGATGACGAAAACGAAAAAAAAAACAACACAAAAAGAACAAGTCAGAACAACATCTGAAGTGATGAGGGTTGAGAAAAAAAAAGCGTCTTACGTAATTCCGAGGAGAGAAATCTTCTGAAGTCATAGCAAAGAACGAAAATCATATGAAGTCATGACAAACGAAAAAAAAAAGCTCCTGAAGTCATAACAAAGAACGAAAATCATATGAAGTCATGACAAACGAAAAAAAAAAGCTCCCGAAGTCATAACAAAGAACGAAAAATCATATGAAGTTATGACAAACGAGAAAAAATCTTCTGAAGTCATAGCAAAGAACGAAAAATCATATGAAGTCACGACAAACGAAAAACAAAAAGCTTCGCCTGAATTATTGAAAGAGGAACAAAAGTGTCTGAAGTGAAGAAAATGGAGAAAACACTGACGCACTGACAAGTTAGAAGAAAACCCTACTAAAGTTAGGAAGGAGCAGAAAAAGCTGATGAACTGGAAAAATGTGACCGAAGAGAACATTAAAAAAAAAACAAAAAAAAACCCAACTTCTAACTGGCGGAAGATCAGAATTAAAAAATAACTCGTAAAAGTTGACAGGGGAGACAATGCTTTTGAAGTGATAAAAGAGGAGGGAAAAGCTGATGTGAGAAACTGGAGAGAAAAAAAAAGCAATTGATGAATTGATAAACCAGGAGAAATGTTGAAGAAAACGAGGTCCTTTCGGGAGAAAAGGCTTAAATGATGATAATTGAGGAGTTGAACACTTGTGAAGTGATGGGAGGAAAGACAACAACAACAACAACAAAATCCTAAATTACAGAACTCAAAAAAAAAAAAAAAAGACTTGTCAAGGAATACAGGCAAAAGGGACGCTACTGAAATAATATTAAAGGAAAGAAGGTACCCAGAGAGAGTTCAAGGGAAACAGTTACTGAAATAATAACACAAAGGATGAACACCTGCAGGCCATGATAAGAGAGGAGAAAAACCTCTTGAAAACGTCTGAAGTGATGACAAAGAAGACGATTCTGAATGAGGATGAGAAGAAAGTTTATGAACTGCTCTCTGCCCCCTTTCCTCCCTTTCTTCCCCCCTCCCTTTAGTTACCCCCCCCCTCTCTCTCTCTCTCTCTCTCTCTCTCTCTCTCTCTCTCTCTCTCTCTCTGTCTGGGCGTGTGCATATGCGCGTAAAAAAAAAAACACACACAACACAACAAAACAAAACCTATGATGCTCAGAACCCATGTGTGTGTGTGTGTGTGTGTGTGTGTGTGTGTGTGTGTGTGTGTGTGTGTGTGTGTGTGTGTGTGTGTGTGTGTGTGTGTGTGTGTGTGTGTGTGTGTGTGTGCGAGCGCGCGCGCGAGTGCGCGGCCTGTGTGTGTGTGTGTGTGTGTGTGTGTGTGTGTGTGGTGTGTGTGTGGTGTGTGAGTGTGTGAATTTGACGGAAAGGGTGATTTCAAAGGGTTAGGAGAGGTAAGAGGAGGGGACGTGGGAGGGAGGGTGAAAGAAGGAGGAGGGAGGAATCCTGGAATCGTTGGTTTGTGTGTATGTTACACGTGTCTGTGTTGTCCAAATCACGGTTCTTTTGTTTCAGACTCGAGTCACGTAATGACCCTTATTGTATAGCTCTGATATCACCTCTTTATGGTGGAAAGGGCTTATCCTTTATAACTATCTATCTATCTATCTTTTGTTTCAGTATCTTACCTCTCATTTTGGTGCTGTAGTCGTCTTGTGCATTGAGGTTGTTTAGTCTTGTTTGTTTAGGACAAGTGACGCCAGACAGGTGAAAACCTATTGTTTGCAAAGAGCCATTTATTCGTTCGTTCGTTCGCTCACTCATTCATTTACTCATTCAATCAATCATTCGTTCATGCAAGAATTTATTCATCCATTCATTCATTCATTCATTCACTCATTCACCTACTAATTATGGTTCTAGCACTGAAGATAGTCTCTCAATCCACAAACAAGAACTTTCTGATTTTGTCTGATTCGCTGTCAGCTTTCGGGGCCAAAGCTGGCCGTAACCTCCATCATCCCGAACTCCTACACTTTTTTGAACTTTTTACCGTGTCGAAAGCGGAAGATCACAACATTGTTCTGGCTTGGGTTCCCAGTCATGTTGGCTTCGGAGGGAATGAAATGGCTGATCGTTTGGCCAAGAATGCCACAACAGGGAAACTGTCTAACATATTTATCCCCTACACAGATCAAAAACCAAAAGTTAATGATTATGTCAGAGACCTCTGGCAGGACGATTGGAATACATAGACGGATAACAAACTCTCTCAGATCCGTCCAAACCTAAAAGAGTTCCTCTCATCCACCTCAGGTGGTCGCAAAGAAGAAACGGTTCTATGCCGTCTGCACACTGGCCATTCATATTTTACTCATTCGTACATTTCAAAGAGTGAAGAAGCTTCATGGTGCATTCCATGTCATGTACCACTCACAATGAAACATATTCTTTTAGAGTGTTGGGACTTGCATGATGTGAGACACAAACATTTTACAGCAGATTCCATGAAAACCTTGTTCAGAGATATTCCACCTGATGCGATCCTTTAATTCTTGAAAGAGATCAACATTTTTCATCGGATCTGAGATTTTATAGTGGAAACATTTTTAACAAAATTTCGGATGGGTTTTTAGAAATGTATTTTAAAGAGTTGTATGAATGAATGACTTGTGAGTCGACTTCAACGCGGTGACAGCCCTGATATGGCCCTTTGCGGTCGGCTGGGCTATAAGCAACATTACCGGACCTTTTTTTATCTACTAATTCATCTTCTAAGCAGAGTGAGTACAGGCGGAAACTGAAACACGAGCAAAAACAGAATTACCACACAGCCAAACGATTGCACAGACAAACGTGTTTGTCTTGTAATTTGTTTGTTCCTTCGTTTAGTGGTGCAGTAATCCTGCTTTTTCTCTCTCTGCGTCTCTCTGTCTCTGTTTCTATCTGTCTCTGTTTGTGTGTATGTGTGTGTGTGTGTGTGTGTGTGTGTGTGTGGAGAGAGAGAGAGAGAGAGAGAGAGAGAGAGAGAGAGAGAGAGAGAGAGAGAGAGAGAGAGACGAGACAGGGACAGAAACAGACAGAGACACAGAAAGAGAGCACGAAAAGTTAAACAACAAAACTTTACTACTGAAGAATGAAGAGCTGAGGCAATTTGGGGTTTGGGGGGGGGGGGGGAGAGACAGCCAGAGAGACAGACAGACAGAAAGACAGAGAAACAGAGAGAAAGCATGGGTGTTTGCAGCGCATACATTGATCGTCACACGCTTTTTCTCTGAGAGACAACCAGGCTATTGCCTCCTGGGAAGGTAGGCTGGCAAAGGACTGTGCCACTTGTCCTTATCCGTTCTCTCATCACAGACTGTTTTGGACCTATCCACCTCCACCAGAGATTCCTCCACATTTGTGCTTCAAGCCTGTTCCGTGTTGTCTAGGGTCCTTTTACGTGGCGTGCACATTGGAACTCGGTTTGACGTCTTCTATGTCACACTAGCACTGAGCAGAGACCATTGGAGATTCGAACCAAGGACCCAGGAGGTGATTGCGTGTATGTGTGAAAGCAAGTGCATGCGCGCGCGCGCACGTGTGTGTATGTGTGTGAAGCCTCTGTGTGTGTGTGTGGTGTGTGTGTGTGTGTGTGTGTGTGTGTGTGTGTGTGTGTGTGTGTGTGTGTGTGAAGCCTCTGTGTGTGTGCGTGCGTGCATGCGTGCGTGTACGATAAGATAAGATAATGTTGCTTATAGCCCAGCCGACCGCAAGGGGCCACATCAGGGCTGTCACCACGTTAAAATCAACTCAAGGCATTAAAAAAAAACAAAAAACCAACCTTTCACACATCTCTTTAAATGACATCTTCTAGAAACGCACCAGAAACTTCGTTAAAAATCTTTCTTCCGTAAAATCTTAAATCAGATGAAAAATGTTAATCTCTCTCAAAAACTCAAGGATCACGTCAGGCGGGACATCCCTGAACAGGATCTTCATGGACTCCGCTGTAAAATGTTTGTGTCTCACATCGTGCAAGTCCCAACACTCTAAAAGAATATGTTTCATTGTGAGTGGCACATGACATGGAATGCACCACGGAGCTTCTTCACTCTTTAAAAGGTAGGAATGAGTAAAATACGAATGGCCGGTGTGCAGCCGGCACAGAACCGTTTCCTCTTTACGACCACCAGACGTAGATGGGAGGAACTCCTTAAGGTTTGGACGGATCTGAAAGAGTTTGTTATCCGTCTGGGTATTCCAATCCTCCTGCCAGAGGTCTTTCACATAATCATTAATTTTGGGTTTCAGATCTGAGCAGGGGATATATATGTTGGACAATTTCTCTCTTGTGGCATTCTTGGCTAAACGATCAACCATTTCGTTCCCTCCGATGCCAACATGACCAGGAACCCAAGCCAGAGTAATGTTGTAACCATCCACTTTCAACTTGCAAAAAAGTTCAAAGAAATGTAAAAGTTCTGGATGCAGAAGGTTGCGGCCAGCTATGGCCTCCAAAGCTGACAGCGAGTCTGACAGAACCAGAAAGTCTCTCTTAGTGGATTGTGAGATTATCCTCAACGCCAGAACCAGAGCAGTGATTTCAGCAGAATAGACAGAAGCATCTGGAGGTATATGCTTTAACAGTATCTGAGAAGGAGCACCAGGGCAATAGGCTGCACAGGCTACTCCATCCTCAGACTTGGAACCGTCAGTGAAAATTTTCTGATAAGATGGGAATTTTGAACAGAGTTCAGCATACAAGGCCTTGTATGCCAGAGAGCTGGTAGACTCTTTACGAAAGGCTGCAAGATCAAAACGAATCTCTGGTGTGAAAAAGGTCCACGGAGGCTGATCTGGAAACTTGGAAAAATCCGACACAACTCCTAGGTCTAAACCTGCATTCCGCGCGTGAGGCTGCATACGAAGACCAAACGGCGGAATACAGTTAGGGTTGGTTTCGAATTTGCTTTGAAACTGGGGGTCAAAGACACAGTCATAGGCAGGATTCTGCGGTTCTGAGAACAGTCTGATATAGTAATTTAGAGACATTTTCAGCCTGCGGTTGGACAGTGAGGGTTCACCTGCCTCTGCGTACAGGCTGTACACAGGGGTGGTGCGGAATGCTCCAAGACAGAGACGAAGCCCTTGATGGTGAATAGGATCCAAGAGTTTCAGATAAGAGGGTCTTGCAGAGCCGTACACAGCACAACCATAGTCCAGTTTGGAGCGGACCAGGGCTCTGTAGAGATGCAGCAAAGTTTTCTTATCAGCACCCCAGTCAGTGTGCGCTACGACCCGCAGAATATTCAGAGCTTTCTGGCAAGAGGTTTTGAGATTTTTAATGTGGCTGATAAAGTTGAGTTTTTGATCAAAAATAACTCCAAGGAATTTGGCTTCTTTTACAGCTGGAATGGTGGACTTGTCCAGACGAATTTCAGGATCAACAAAAAATTGACGAAAATTGTGAAAATGGATTGACTGAGTTTTGGTACGTGAGAAGGTAAACCCGTTTTCCTCGGCCCACTGCTGGATCTTGTTGACACAAAGTTGGAGTCCACGCTGTACGCTGGGGTAAGAAGCTCCCACTGCGTACAGCGCGAAGTCGTCTACGAACAGAGAGGACTCAGAGCCCTGGCTTACCGATTTTACAATGTCATTAATTTAATGCTGAAAAGGGCTTGAGAAAGGATGCTCCCCTGAGGTACACCCAACTCCTGCCCATGGATGTCAGAGAGTGTGGTGCCAACACGCACCTGGAACTGTCGATCGGCCAGAAAGTTTTGGATAAACAGAGGCAGGTGACCACGAAAACCAAGTTTGTGCAGGTCCAGAAGAATTCCTGATTTCCATGTGGTGTCATATGCTTTTTCGAGGTCGAAAAAGATAGCGACCACATGCTGTTTATTGACAAAGGCATTGCGGATGGTGGTTTCCAGACGGATTAGATGGTCAACTGTCGAGTGGTATTTCCGGAACCCGCACTGTTCATTGGCCAAAAGGCCATCGGTTTCCAGCTTCCACATCAGACGGGAGTTGACCATCTTCTCCATCAACTTACAGAGGCAGCTAGTCAGAGCTATTGGACGATAGTTGGAAGGGTTGGTAAGGTCCTTTCCAGGCTTTGGAATTGGAATGATCAGGGCTTTCCGCCAGGAGGGCGGAAAGTACCCTGTGGTCCAGATATGGTTGTATACTTTAAGAACAGTCTGGAGACAGCTTTCTGGAAAATGCTTCAAAACCTGATAATGAATATCATCCAGACCAGGGGCAGAATCAGTGCAGGTTTGTAAAGCTGTTTTCAGTTCATTGATTGAAAAAGGGAGATTGTAGCCCTTCAGAGTTGTCTGATGTGAAATTGTATAAAGATTTCTCTCTGAGTTGTTTGTTTTTTTAAAAAGGCTGCAGATTTATTTGAAGATGAGGAGTTCTGTTGGATGGTGGAGGCCAACAGATTGGCAACAGCTTCTTTGTCAGTGATCAGAGCATCGGCAAGTTTCAAGTGATGAATGGAGGGGTTGGTGTTTTTCCCTTTGATTTTTCTGATGATGTTCCAGACTTTTTTCTTTGAAGTTTTTGATGTCAGCCCGGAGCAAAAGTTTCTCCAAGACTGACGTTTACTGATTTTGAAAGTGTGTCTCGATTTGGCGCGGAGTTTCTGATGGGCTCGAGCGTTGGGACCTGAAGGTCGTTGGTATACCCGACGCTGAGCCCGTTTGCGAACTTTTGAAATTTGTTGGCAGTCTAAATTAAACCAGGGTGTTTTTGGCATTTGGAGTTTATTGGAAGACATTGGAATACAGGTTTTATCACACTTTATCACAGTGTTAGTCAGAGATTCAGCTGGGTCTGGACTCTGAAGAAAATCAATTTCCTGGAATTCTTTCAAAATATTGGTGGCAAAAAGATCCCAGTTGGCCTTCTTATAATTAAGATGTTGTGAGACAGAGGTGGTTTCAGTTAATACGGGCTGTAAAAGAACAGGGAAATGGTCACTTCCGTGCAGATCGTCATGGACAGACTACTCATAGTCCAGGACCAGCGAGGGGTCACAAATCGACAAATCTAAGCACGAAAGTGAACCTGTGGAAGAGTGGAGGTAAGTTGGAGCTCCATCGTTCAGACAACACAAATCAAAGTCTGAAAGGACATCCTCAAGAAGCAGACCTCTGGATGACGAACTGACACTACCCCAAAGAGGATTGTGACCATTAAAGTCACCCAACAGCAAAAAAGTCGAGGAAGTTCTCCGATCAGACTGACAAGGTCCTGACGACAAACCGGGACTGAAGGTGACAGATACAGTGAGCAGATTGTAACAGTCTTGTGGAGAGTGACTCTCGCAGCTACAGCCTGAAGGGAGGTAGTCAGAGCGACAGGACTAAACTGCAAAGTTTTGTGTAAAAGAAGGGCAACACCGCCTGACAGTCCCAATGTGGATGGTTGTGCAGGTTTAGAAAGAATATTAAAGCCAGAAAGAGTGAAGGTCTTCTGGCTTTGAATTTTAGTTTCCTGAAGAGCCACGACGGAAGGTTTTACTGTTTGACACAGAAGCTGCAGCTCCTCAAAATTTGAATTTAGGCCACGGATATTCCAATGGATTAGTTTACTACTATCCATGGTGCAGAGGATGAATAGGAGAGAAATCAAGTCATCTCCTCATCATCGTCTGCGTTCAGTGGAGCAAATTTATTGCTTAGTTTCACTGGACTGTTTGGGTCTTCAGACCTGCTGGCAGACTTGCCCACAGGTGAAGAAGGTCTGGATTTTGGAGATGGTGGAGGTTTCTTCCTCATCTCCACCATCTCCACACTTGGTTGAACTCCCTTGCCCGCACGAGCACTGCTCGAGGAAGTTCGAGGCGGGAGGCCTGGCTTTTTCATCTGCCCAGCAGCAGATGGAGTAGACTGCTGGGCAGTCTGAGGGGTGGCGGATTGTTTGCCTCCACCAGGGGCACCCACTTTGGCTTGGGAGGTGGTGGACTTGCTTCCACCCGAGCTTAACGGTCTTCCTTGTAATGTCTTTGAGAAAATAAATTCATCAGTCTGGCAGCAGACTGAACGGGTCGTTACTTTCTTTATTGCTGAAGCATATGAAGACGCTGTTGGCGTCTGACTGCCAACAACCTGCTTACGTGCCTCAAAAAATGAGATCTTCTTTTCTGTTCTAACGTTCTGAATGTTGGACTCCTGGATCCAGACAGGGCAGTTGCGTGAAGAGGAGGGTGGTCGCCACCGCAGTTTGCGCAATGAGCCGGGTCTTTACATGGCCCATCATGGGTTGCCTTGCAACAAACACCACACACCTCCTCCCCAGAACAGCGATCTCTGACATGTCCAAATTTCTGGCATCTGAAACACCTCAACGGGGATGGGACATACAATTGCACACGGACATTTAGGTACCCTACTTTAATGACCTGAGGCAGCACAGGGTTGCAGAATGTCAGAAAGAGGGTGTTGGTGGGCACTCTTTCTGCACCTTTTTTGACTGTCACCCTATGCACCTCTGTCACACCTTGGGATGCAAGTTCTGTCTTGATCTCCACTTCTGAGACACCTTTCAAATCCGGGCACCGAATAACTCCCTTGGATGAATTCAATTGCTTATGGGGAGTCACCCGAATCTCTCTGTCCACGAGCTTTTTTGCCTTCAACAGCTGTTCCGATTGTTTTTTTGACCTGCACTGGACGAGGAATGATCCGTTCCGTAGCCTTTTCACGGACTGAGGGTCACCCGCTAGACCTTGGAAGCCTTTCTGGATCGCGAAAGGACTCAGAGCTGAAATGGGCTTTTCCTGCTCCGTCCCTTCTATCACGAGCCGGAAGCCCAGAAACCTGTCCTCTCTCTTATCTCTATATCCGAGTCACTGTCCGATTCGAAATCCCCTGAAATAGGGGCTGCTGCCTTCCTCTTCTTTTTGGGGGGGATGATTTTTGAAAAAGGCATGTTTAATTTAATTATATTTCGTCTCTCCCTTACCCACCCACCTTGGAGTCCAACTAAGGGGCCAGGGCCAAGAAATCACTGTCTTGACCCCTTCCAGGCTTCAGGAGAGATATACGACAAACAGAACGCCACTACCCCTATCCCCCCTGAACATGCTCAACTCCCGGGAACAGAGAGCCGAGCACTGCAGGGGTTAACTTGGCCAGCGGGAAAACTGCCTGTCTTGACCCAGCCCCAAGAAGGGGGAGCCGATTAGTACACGCGGGCCAGAGTGTACCTCCTGTCTAGGAGAGGTCCGAGCCAAAGTGATGTGTTGAGGGCGTTGGCCCTCTCAATCACCAGGATCTCATCCCCCTCCGTCACAGGTCGCACCGCACGGCAAACACGGCGGATCTTAAGAAGACCACAGAGAGAAAAGGAGTGTGGAAAAGAAGACTTGAAGGGGAGACAAAGATAGAAAAGAGCCAAATAAGAAAGGCAGAAAACAAGAAAAGGAGAAAGGCGGTTACTATTAGTCAGGATCCTCACCCTTAGCCTATCTGACATGGGAAGCCCTACCAGGGCATCAACTCCTTACCACGTTATGCTTA
>JAMYXO010000222.1:60000-61654 GCA_033310375.1 Conus canariensis
ACGCACGCTGCATCTCTTTTATCCGGTACACTTGTACACACACGTCCTCTGTAAATCAATGGCAACAATAGAGCGGTGGCGGGCTGAAGATTGGAATATGCCCTAGTCACACATCAATCTCCACGCAAGACACATACAATGCTTTGACTGTTTTATTGATCAGAATGAACATGGCAGTAGAGGGGGACACGTCAGAAACAGCCAACTCAGTATCCTTAAAGAGTGGTACACTTTGTCATCAAACTGCAGTTAGAACCCCAGAAAATTTATTCAAAGGAGAGAGAGAGAGAGAGAGAGAGAGAGAGAGAGAGAGAGAGAGAGAGAGAGAGAGAAGAGAGAGAGAGAGAAGAGAGAACGAATATACAGGCCTACGACGAGCTCAAAAGTTTTTGCCTTATGATTTTTTTTCTTCCCTTGATCTTGTGTCTCGAGTCCAGATGTCAAAATAACATCGGATGTTCCTTAATTTTTTTTCTTGTCATTAAACAAAGCAAGCGTCCCAAGTTCTCCATCCACCCTCCTCCATTTTCATCCTTTTAAGAGACGCCCAGGAAACGGAAATGGGGAAACGTCATGGCGAAATTTCCGTTATTCCACTTCCATTTCCGTTTCCGTAAGAGATTATATGTCCCAGGGCCCTGGCTGCGGCCATGGTCGAGGCACTGGCCGAGGCCATGGTCGAGGCTCTGGCCAACGGATATCCCGTCGAGCTTCTCTCTTGGTCAGCTCATGGGCACTGGAGTCGGACTCAGCATCTGCGGACACAGCCAGTGTCGGATCAGGACAAAGGTCAAACTCTTGGTTCGCGTGCAATTCCTTTATTAAGTCAGTCTTTTTTCCCCAACAAGATATGCTGAAGGAAGAATCTTCATTTTCCTCACCCCCCCCCCCCCCCCCCCCCCCCCCAAAAAAAAAAATCTTTATTATGTATTTTCATAGAAATACATTTTAAAGATAAACTTAGGTAAATACAAAGTTCCGACTTGGTTCCTGGAAATATCTTTATTCATCGTTTCCCCGTGCGGATGTACCATAGAAAACATGCTTGACACGAATGGAAGGCTTTCTGTTTCTCACCAAAGGTACCTTTACCTTCTCCTCCATGGAGAAAGATCCTCACATACATATCAAATTCCAGTTTCTGTTTTTTCTGTGAAATTTTCTCTGTATGTATTGCTCTTCCCATCCCTCGCCCCCCCCCCCCTGCCCCCTCGCCCCCCCCCCCCCCCCCCCCCCAACCCGATTCCATTCCAAACTCTTATCCTTCCTCCTCCCCATAGCAAATTGTTGAAGACAGATATTTAGATAGATATAATGCTTCAGTTTTCCTTCCCGTGACTGGTCCTTCGGCATCACCCCCCCCCCCACCCCCACCCCCCCAAGAGATAAGCTAGAGAAAGATCTTTCTATAAACATACTGCTTCGTTGTATATTCTCTATGAACGGTTTATTCTGTACATGCAGCTTAAACAAATAAACCCATCCTACTTCCCCTCTCCCCTCCCCCTTTCTTCCACACACACAGTACTAACACACACCACAACAGGGATAAATCATGGATTATTTGCTTTTATCTTCACCTACGCCGAGAAAATGGCCCTTATTAATTACCAACAGTCCAGAAAAATTATGAAGTTGGAGGCCACTCACGATT